>JAYESD010000200.1:0-100916 GCA_036927565.1 Tuctoria greenei
TTCCCACACTTGCTGAGTACGACATGTACTCACCCTTGCAATCCCCCCCCCAACAGCTACTGGAGACAATTGGGAGTACCCTGAGGATCACGAGGAGTACTAGGTTGCGTACCGCCGTCAATTGCCTGTGGATTGGAGTCGTATTGCTTAGTTTATTTTCCGCTGCAATTATTTAGAGTTTTATTATTCGTGAACTATTGGATTATTGTAATAAAGTACTTATGTATTAGTTAAGACGTGGTTAAATTCTGTTTATCATTTGTGAATCATTCGTGTATGTGTGTTGAACATCCTGGGCACACATATGCGTTACGCTTGGTTCATATTCGGAACCGGGTGTCACAAATTGGTATCAGAGCCGCGTTGACCGTAGGACGCAAGCCTAGGTAGAATGGACACTCTAGAGCACTTAGGAACACTCTTCTAATATGCTATTTTCGAAAATTTTTGCTGCTGTTTTGTTTCCTTTATTTTCGGCCGCAAAAGGTATTGATCGCTGCTGCGTTTTTGATAAAAATTTTCAGAAGTGAGCAATATTAAGTGCTGCTGTTTTGCTGTATGAAATTTTCGCGAAAACGGTGTGTTTTGCTGCTATTATGTGTGGGTAAAAGTATTGTGTTGGTTGCTGTAATTTTTCCCTTTATTTTTCGTTCTTTTGGAACCGCTGCACCGCTTTTTGTCCGCCGTTTAGCTGCTGAAATTTTCAGATTTGTTTTTCATTATTTTTCTAATGTATTCTTGTTTCTTGTAGATGGCCCGCACCAAGACAACCCCCCGTAAGTCGACCGGTGGACTCGTGCCCCCGCGTAGGTTGGCTAGTCGCTCCCCGGCCGTCGACCCCCGTCACCCGGTGGTGATCCGTTCTGACGGCAGAGCCGCAGGACAACTGCGACACCGTCTCCGTGCCCTACTCCGTGAGGCTGGCTACCGTCACCACAGCCTCTCGCTCTCCTACCACACCACTGGAGTGCAGCGCCCCGGTAGGAAGGAGTGGAGCTGCAAAATTTATATCTTCTACGGTGACGAGTTGGTGAAGACCCACAGCAGCCCTGCTTGGAGGAGCTCCCGCCGATCTGCAGAGCAGAATGCTAGCTGGGAAGCAGCCACTTTCTGGAGCCACGCCCGCCGTTTCCGTCTAGAGGACACGGTTCACGCCTTCGTCCCGCAGCGTCCTAGTGGCACTGCGCGCTTCGTCTCCAGACACGTGGAGGGACCCCTGGACCTCCCGCAGTCTCGTCAGACTGTCGACGACGTGACCCAGCTGAGTGCCCGACTTCAGAGGGCGCAGCAGGAGATCCAGGATGGACGCGACCTCGCCCAGCGTCACGAGGCGATAATCAGGAGGTATCGTCGGATCACCGACGAGGACCCGGACGACTACGCATCCGACACCCCGATGTGGACCCCGGACTCTCCAGACCGTCGCAACGGTCAGCGTGAGTCATCCTCTGAGGAGTCCTCTGACGAGGAACCTTCCAGTGTGGCGTCTACCGCACCACCGCCGCCTGCTGCCTCACCACCCCAGGACCCACAGGACCCCGAGGACCCCGACGACGACGACGACGACGAGGACCCGGATGAGTTCCCGCTCGACGACGACTAGTCCTCGATCTATGCCACGACTCAAGGATAGGCACACCCCCATTAGTAAATAAGAGCGATGTAGATATACTTGTGTGGCCTTGAGTTGTATTACTTCTTTTAGGATCTTTGTAAATTCTGTTTGGTGCTTGTTTGAGTGCTTGTGTGCTTAGTAGAGAGTTGTGGGATGCTTCGGCAATTGTCCACATCCTCATAATATAGGTCTATATTAATAAAGTATTATTTAGTGTCACATACCTTGATGCATATAGTTGGGACGTTTCCTTCCAAATTCTAAATCCTTCTGTCCCTACCTTTCCTTCGCCAACAGATGGTGAGAACTCGTAACCAGAGGGATGCCAACGATGAGGAGGAGCGCAATGGAGTACCTCAGAACAACCAGGGACATGCTCATGGAGCCATCAACATTGAACAACTGTTAGCCATGCAGAACCAGCTCATGCAGACCATGATACAGACCATGGGACAGCTGCAAGCTAGCAACAACAATCAGCCCCACCTGCCTCCACCGCCACCCCCGCCACATCACAACCGTTTGGGAGAGTTCATGAGGACCAGACCGCCTACCTTTGCACAAGCTACAGACCCAATGGAAGCTGATGATTGGCTGAAGTCCGTTGAGAAGAAACTTGCTATTGTCCAGTGCACTGACAGGGAGAAGGTTCTCTTTGCATCACATCAACTAGTTGGAGCAGCCGCTGACTGGTGGGAAGCTCTTTGCAACGCTCATGATAATCAGGAAACAATCACTTGGGCTGAGTTTAAACAGAGTTTCCGTTCCCACTATGTACCTGAAGGAGTTATGATACTGAGGAGACAAGACTTTGAAAATCTCAGGCAAGGAAGGATGAGTGTGAGTGAGTATCTCAACAAATTCACTCAATTATCAAGATATGCTCCAGAAGACGTCAAAACTGATAGTAGGAAGCAGTATCTGTTTATGAGAGGTCTCAACAATGAAATTCAAGTCCAGTTGCTCAATACTGATTATCCAAACTTCCAAAAGCTGGTTGACAAGGCTATTGTGGTTGAGAACAAGATTCGTGAGATGGAGCAGGACAACAAGAGGAAGATGTCACATCATGGACCGCAGCAAGGAAGCAATGTTCGCCCCCGCTATGCACCACCTACTGCACCACAATACAACCCCTCTGCTCCTGCATACCGCACTGCTTATCCGCCCCGCCCAAATCAGCCACCGCAGCAACGCCCTGCCATGCAAGCGCCTCGCAATCCTGTGCCACCTGCGCCGCGTCCTAATATGGCGGCAAATGCTCAAAACCAGATGCGCCCAAACTTTCCCAATGCTATGGGTGGTAAGACATGCTATGCGTGTGGAGAACCCGGACATTTTGCAAGTCAATGCCCCAAGAGAAACAATGGACCTATGAACAATGCACCAAGGCCAAATCACCCGCGACCAAATGGAGGAGCACCATAAGGCAACCGTGGACAGCAGAATTTTGCTCGTGGCAACGTCAATCATATCTCCACTGAGGAAGCCCAGCAAGCTGATGACGTCGTGATTGGTATGTTTCTCGCCAACTCCAACCCCGCGACTGTTTTATTTGATTCAGGAGCATCTCATTCATTCATCTCGTCAAAGTATGTTGCCAAGTACAATTTGCCTATATCTCATATGAAGCAAACTATGCTAGTAAGTTCTCCTGGCGGAGAGATGAGGACAAATATAGTATGTCCGAAAGTAAGCATTAAAATAAGGGGGGTAGACTTTCTCGCAAACCTCATAGTATTGGACTCCCAAGGAATAGACATAATACTTGGAATGGACTGGTTGAGCAAGTATAATGGAGTCATTCAATGCGCCGAGAGGATTGTGCAGTTGACAAGTGAACATGGTACACGCATTGAAGTTGAAGCAGCCCAACCTGCAAGAGGAAAAGCGATGCTGAATCACGTGGAAGAAGTGACATTGGAAAGCATTCCGATCGTTCGCGAGTACCCGGACGTGTTTCCAGAGGAGTTGCCAGGTATGCCACCTGATCGTGACATAGAATTCGCCATTGAGTTGATACCCGGAACTGCACCTATAGCTAAGAGGCCGTATAGGATGCCTCCTAAGGAATTAGCAGAGCTCAAGAAGCAAACTCAAGAGCAGCTAGAGAAGGGTTTTATACGCCCAAGTTCATCCCCGTGGGGAGCCCCAGTGCTCTTCGTGGATAAGAAGGATGGAACCCAGAGGATGTGTGTGGACTATAGGTCTCTCAATGAAGTGACAATTAAGAACAAGTACTCACTGCCCCGTATTGAGGATTTGTTCGACCAAATGAAGGGTGCCTGTATCTTCTCCAAGATCGACTTGCGGTCAGGATACTTCCAAATGAAGATTAGACCATCAGACATACCCAAGACGGCATTTCGGACACGATATGGATCTTACGAGTACACCGTCATGTCATTTGGATTGACGAACGCGCCTGCGTACTTTATGTATCTCATGAATAAGGTCTTCATGGAATACCTGGATAAGTTCGTTGTAGTGTTCATCGATGATATTATGATCTACTCGAAGGACGAGAAGGAACATGAGGAACACTTGAGGCTTACGTTGCAGAAATTGAGGGAGCATCAATTGTATGCCAAGTTCAGTAAATGTCAATTTTGGTTACGGGAAGTTTCTTTCCTAGGCCATATTATCTCTGGAGGAGGAGTATCAGTTGACCCAGGGAAGGTGAGAGATGTGCTTAAGTGGGAACCGCCACAGAATGTCAAGGAGATTCGGAGTTTCCTTGGAATGGCTGGATATTACCGCCGATTCATAAAGGATTTTTCCAAGATAGCCAAGCCTATGACCGAATTACTCATGAAGGGAAAGGCATTCCGATGGACTCAAGCTTGTCAGGATAGCTTTGAAGAGTTAAAGAAAAGATTGACAACTGCCCCAGTGTTAGTATTACCGGACGTGAGCAAGAGTTTTGATATATATTGTGATGCATCAAGACAAGGACTAGGATGTGTGCTCATGCAAGAAGGCCAAGTGGTAGCTTATGCATCGAGGCAACTAAAGAAACATGAGTTGAATTATCCTACACACGACCTTGAACTCGCAGCCGTGGTACACGCCTTGAAGATATGGAGACACTATGTTTTTGGTCACAGATGTGAGATTTATACAGATCACATGAGTCTCAAGTACATATTTACGCAAACGGATCTGAACCTGAGGCAACGCCGATGGTTGGAGCTCATCAAGGATTATGACGTGGGAATCAACTATCACCCAGGGAAGGCCAACGTAGTGGCCGATGCTTTGAGCCGAAAGGGAGTAAGTCATCAACTTACAGTTCAAGAACTGCCATCCGAGTTATGCAAGGAGTTTGAACGGTTGAACCTTGGATTCATAAATGAGATGGGAACGATGGAAGTCAACCCAACATTAGAGCAGGAAATACGGGAAGGACAGACGAAGGACAAGGAAATACAAGAAATCAAGGAAAGGACCCAAGAAGGAAAAGAATTCAGATTTCATGAGGACAAACAAGGTACCTTATGGCTTGGAAAGAGGATTGTGGTACCTAATGTCAGGCATATTCGAGAAACAATATTGAAGGAGGCACATGACTCGCCTTACTCAATTCATCCTGGCTGTACGAAGATGTACAAGGACTTAAAGACATGCTACTGGTGGGCCAGCATGAAAAAGGACATAGCCGAATATGTTGCACTTTGTGATGTGTGCCAACGAGTTAAAGATGAACATCAAAGGCCAGCCGGATTGTTACAACCATTGAAGATCCCGGAGTGGAAGTGGGAAGAGATTGGTATGGACTTTATAGTTGGATTACCGCGAACTCAGTCTGGCTATGATTCAATATGGGTTATTGTGGATCGATTGACAAAATCAGCTCATTTCATCCCCGTCAAGACCACATATACCACCGCGAAGCTAGCAGAATTGTATATGGAGCACATTGTGTGTCGACACGGAGTACCGAAGAAGATAGTCTCGGATAGAGGTTCTCAGTTTACCTCCAGATTCTGGCAAAAATTGCATGAAGCAATGGGAACAAGGCTGAACTTTAGTTCGGCGTATCACCCTCAAACAGATGGACAAACCGAGAGGACCAACCAAATTTTGGAAGACATGTTGAGAGCATGTGCTTTAAAGCATAGGAAAAGTTGGGATAAAAGTTTGTCGTATGCAGAATTCTCGTACAACAATAGTTACCAAGCAAGTTTGAAAATGTCACCCTATGAAGCATTATACGGAAGGAAATGTAGGACTCCCTTGTTTTGGAATGAAACCGGAGAGAATCAAGTGTTTGGTCCCGACGTGTTACAAGAAGCTGAAAGGCAAGTCCAGATAATACGGGAAAACTTAAAGGCTGCCCAGTCTCGACAGAAAGGTTATGCTGATAATAGGCGAAGGAGTTTGACCTTTGAAGTTGGAGATTTTGTATACCTCAAAGTGTCACCTATCAGAGGTCAGCGACGGTTTAATGTCAAGGGAAAACTGGCACCACGTTACATCGGACCATTTAAGATTCTGGACAAGCGAGGAGAGGTAGCTTATCGACTTGAGCTGCCGACGTATCTCTCCGATGTACACGACGTGTTCCACGTCTCTCAACTCAAGAAGTGTCTCAGGGTACCGGAAGAACAAGTGCCGATGGACGAGTTAGAACTTCATGAGGATTTGTCCTATGTCGAGCAACCTATCAAAATTTTGGATATGAAGGAAAGGGTCACGAGAAATAAGAGGATCCGTTGGTGCAAAGTGCAATGGAAACACCATACAGAAGCCGAAGCTACATGGGAACGTGAAGAAGACCTGAAGGCAGAATTCCCTCATCTTTTCCCCACGCTATCCAATCTCGAGGGCGAGATTCACTTTAAGGGGGGTAGGTTTGTAACACCCTAAATTATCGCATCATGCATTGCATATATGGTCATGCATTAAGCACTAGTAGAATGAAAGAAAAATAATAAAACATATGCATATACAAATACGTGTGGCAAAGGAAGAAAAGAAACCAATAATTATAGCGTAAAACATATATTAGGGAATAAATGTAAAATAATAATAATATACATAAAAAAGAATAATATATATATATAAATTATATATAATAAATAAATGTATACATATAAATAATAAATAAGTAGAAAAAAAAAGAAAAAAATAATAATAAATAAAATATAAGTAATAAAATATATTATAATATATATAAAAAAAAAGAAAAAAAAAGAAAAAGGAGCCGCCCGGCGGCCAGGCCGGCGGCCCAGCCGGCCGAGCCGCGCCCCAGCGCGCCCGGGCGAGCGCGCCCGCCCCGAGGCCGCCCCCTCGCGCCTGCCGCTGCAGCGCAGGGCGCTGCGCTGCGCCCGCCTGCCCGCCTGACTGCGCAGGCTGCGCCGGGCCCCGCCCCCCCCCCCCTGTCGTGCGGCGCGCACCGCCCGAGGGCGCTGGCCCCGCCGCCCTCCCGCTCCCACGCCGCCTCGGTCTCCCCCCCCCCACGACGCGATTTTCCCCACCGCGCGCGTCTCCCCCGCGGTCTCCCGCCCTCTCCCGCGCTGTAACGTCCTATCCCAAAACTCTCGCTCTCCCTTCCGCGTCCGACTCTTCTGCCGCGTTTCCCGGTGCCGCGTGACTCCCAACCGAGCCGGATACTGGTGCCGTACCCTAGGGCCGCTCCTATAAATAGGACCCAGGCCTAGGCCCTTTTTCCCCACGAACCAGCAGCCGCCAGCAAGGAGGAAAAGTCGCCAGACCCAGCCGCCGTTTCCAGAGAAGAAAGGCCGCCGGGAACAGAGAAACAGAGGCGCCCAGGGAAGAAAAAAGGAGAAAAAGAAGGGGAAGAAGAGGGGGAAAAAGAGGAGGACACCGCCGTTCGCCGGAGATCGTCGCCGATATCGCGCCGCCGTCATCGCGCCGCCGAAGGACTGCTGCACCATCTTTTTCGTCTTCGCGTTGCATTTATTCCGCGACCGTCACGCCGTCAGATCTACGGTAGGGTTCGTTCCCGAGGCGAATTTTTGCGACCGTATTGAATCTAGTAGGCGTAAATTAAATTTAGTTGCACCATAATTTTATTTTCAGCAGCATTAATCCACCCTAAAATCCCCGTAAACCCTTATGAACACGTATGAACTAGTCGCATCTAATTAATAAATGACCGTAGTAAATTAATTATTAAATTGTGCATGCATACATGTCATTGCATGTTGATTATTTTGTGTGCATTATGTTGAATTGTATATGTTTTCTTGTATGTATGATCACGCGTAGAGGAACGCGCTCAAGAGGTTGCGTACGAGGATTTCCAAAACCAAGACTTCGAAGCGCTTGAGCAACCCCATCCGCCGGAGCAAGGCAAGTGTCCTTGAAGCATATTGATCCTATTTTAAATTAAATGTTTTGTTTGCAAACTTGCATGTTGTGTCAATTTGACGGGAATCCTATGGTAGGAAGTTTACTAGTTTTGTTTGACCACCCTCGTCACCTGGAATTATAGTAGAGAGTCGGGAGGGGTTTTTACCTTTTTGCTTCGCTCAATTACTTGGGATGGTAAACAACACTACACATTTAATTATGCATCAATGATATTCTGGTTAATGTGAACTGGTCAATACGATGGGTGATCTAAGCAAGCATGGTTATGTGGATGGGTTGGTCGTTATGGTGGTTTGCTTGCCTTAGATCTAAGGACCGGTTCATGCGAGAATATGCCAGGTCAACAGTGCCACCACAAGGCCAAGTATGGGTGCGGCGTAGCTGAATAATTAGGAGCGCTGCTAGTATTGTATGGACCATTGGATGGCGCGGGGAATGGGAGTCGAGGAGGACTGCCCTGGGATCCGCATGGCACACGAGGGGACCCGTGGGTGGGAGAATAGAGGTTCAAGCCTGCCGGTGAAACCTTAGTGGGCCCGTACATACTAGTAGTCCCTTTTGAAAGGCTATTTTGTGATCTCTTGGCCACACACCTATGGAAGTGTGAGATGGCATAATGGAGGTTTCTTAGTCATCGAAAGGTGATAAAATCACAAACATGTGGGTAAAGTGGTACAACCTCTGCAGAGTGTTAAAAACTATCATGATAGCCGTGCTCCCGGTTATGAGCGCCTGGATGACCTACATGATTAGAGTTGGAAATTGGGATTTGGGATGGTTATGGTTTGGTAATGGTTATGAAATTGAGTTATGGTAATTGGACATGGATAATGGTAATGTTGGTAATAATTGGATATTGTTAATATGATGGGATTTATTTCACATAGACATAGTATAATGCTTTTCAAATGTTTTACTGTACTTTTCAGCACTTAGCCATTATTATTGTCGTCATTTGAAATAGCCACATGTCATACTTTCCACACTTGCTGAGTACGACATGTACTCACCCTTGCAATCCCCCCCCCAACAGCTACTGGAGACAATTGGGAGTACCCTGAGGATCACGAGGAGTACTAGGTTGCGTACCGCCGTCAATTGCCTGTGGATTGGAGTCGTATTGCTTAGTTTATTTTCCGCTGCAATTATTTAGAGTTTTATTATTCGTGAACTATTGGATTATTGTAATAAAGTACTTATGTATTAGTTAAGACGTGGTTAAATTCTGTTTATCATTTGTGAATCATTCGTGTATGTGTGTTGAACATCCTGGGCGCACATATGCGTTACGCTTGGTTCATATTCGGAACCGGGTGTCACAGAACAATAGATCACACCCAACACATGCTGAGTGCAAGAACAATCTTGGGGAAGGACCCCCACATGAGGTAACTTGTATCACAACCCATTTGCATTCCTTATTTTATTTCTTCCTTTCCACTACATTTGCACCTAAAAAATATAATAATGTACTAAAGGTTAGGTTAATAAAATAAAAGATATGCGGTGAGAATATTTTACTTTGCATAAGTTGAAATGATGAATAGTTGCTCTGTTTTACTTTCTCTAGTCCCTTGCATACAACATAGTATTCTCCAAGTATTGTGTTTATTGGCTTAGAATATCCTTGCCTTAAACTTGGAATTTGTGGGTAGCAAAGGCTAAGTCCAATTCTAGGTTGTTGTAGGGGTATGATATAGTAAAAATATCTGCTATACCCTAGTTGAAAGTGAAACCTCGTTTCTTGCAGAAAATTTAAAATGGGTGTTCCTCATTTGATAGAAATTCCTAAAAAACCCATATGATGATTTGAAGTTTATAAACTCTATGCATATGCTATTTGCCTTCACATTGAGCCTAGTCAAACTAGTATAGACCTATATGAGAATTTTTTCATGCTTTTAAGATAAAGATTGCACGGGCACATGCAAAACTTCTACACTAGAATTTAGCAAAATTCCATCATACCATTGCACCATCAAAAAGATACTCCATGTTTTCCTTGCATAATACTCTCTTTAAAATAATTGAAAAGAAAAGAGGAGCAGAATACATGGCTACAAGAAAAAAAATGCTTGCTTATGTACAAGAGCATGAGAAAAAAAAAGTAGCCATGTTCCATTTTCAAAAAAAAAAAAGAGTGCATACAAAGGAGTCATCTTCATATTTCCACTCCACAAATATTCCATCACACTTAAACAAATGGTGATCAGAAAGTCTGATTTATTTTCTCCTAAGGCTTAGTCTTTTGACTCAGCAATACATGTGTTGCAAATATGCCTACTCTTGATCCCTACCAAGCTCCACATATAAACCTTATTTAGATGTCGGATAAGAAAGGCATTGCCTTGGTGAGGATACAAATATCACTCCCCAAATAGTAGTGATTGATTGCATATGTTGAGGAACTTAAATTCAAATACCATTTGAATTTCTCCAGAAAGTTGAGTGGAACTCACACATTAGGAGATGCATGCTCACTATGTTGTTCTGTCCTTCATCCACCCGAGAAAAGGATGAGACATAAGCCCATAATGACTAAGAAAAATGGTGAGGTAACATAGCAAATTTATTCAATGCAAGGTAGAATATTTTGTTGTGCACTTGTTACTTTTGCAAAATAGGACATTGTAGCAACTCCTGATCAAGAATCTAAGTCCTTATCTTTGCTTTGGCACGAGCAAAGGGTAAGCTTGAGGGAGTTTGTTGACGGTCGTTATAGTCTAGTTTTGACCGTCCATATAACTCAATTCTGTGAGGGAATAAATATTTCTTACACACATCATAGTTAGATTTAAAAAAATTCCACTTGTGCTTGCAGAAATAGTGCATGCAGGAATTTTTATGCAGAAATGTTGGAGAATGAGGGGAACAATCCTAAAAAGTGACACCACAACTATGAGACCTGTGTGTGCTGAATACATTGGTTTTGATAATAAAAGTTTTGAATGTTGCCATAACATCTGTTTAGCAAGGTCTGACCCTAGCTCCGAGCTTCTGCAAGGTCCGACTATAGGTCCGACTTCCTTTGTCTAGATCCAACATATTTTTGGGTAGCTCCGGTGAGTTTTGTCTTTAGCTCCGGCATGTATTTGATAGCTCTGGCATGTCTTTGATAGCTCCGGCATGTCTTTGTTAAGCTCCAATATGTTTTGCTAGGTCCGACTTATGTTGGTTAGCTCTGACATGTTTTTCTAGCTCTGACTTTTGGGATGACTAGTTCCGACTAGTTTTGGTTAGCTCTGGTGCTAGGTCGGACTAGTTTTGGTTAGCTCCTGCGCTAGATCCGACTAGCTTTGGTAAGCTCCAGTGCTAGGTTGTACTAGCTTTGGTAAGCTCCGGCCCAAGCTCCGGTTAGCTTTGACTAGGTTCGGAGCTTGATCGCAATGTTCCTGCTTTTATCTTGCAATGTTTCGAACTTGCTTTACATCTATGGAAGGATTGATTATTATTAATTTGCTAAGTTTTTGGCGCATTTTGGTTGATATGGTTGATATCGTTTTACTGTGATTTTACAACATGCTTATATGAGGTGCTCAAGTAAGGTGTTGTGTTTGGAACTGACTTGAGTCAAGTCGCGGACTTTGGCTCGTACAAATTGGATGTTTGTTCATGTGCAGATGTTGCTTGATGATGAGTAAATTGGTCCCAATCTTCCGAAATGTAATGGGTAAGTCAATTGATGGAGATCTCGACGTTGATGATCCGAGGCACTCGAGTAGAACACGAACAGCCCCTGCAATCACTACACCACCGCTCCGTTGGTTATCAACCGTGCTTCACACGATTGACCTCGCCAAGAAGGCTAATCCCTGCAAGTGCAACCGAGAACACAAGCAAGAACAAGGTAGACACGATCTGAAATCGCGAAGTTGGGGTTTCACAAACCGAAGAACGGCGATATTATTGATCTAAGCAAAACCCACCGAATATGACCGGCGGCTGCAGTATTTATAGGCTAGGGTTCGACCAAAACACGATTAGACGCGTCCCTAATGGACTCTTACGGGATACAAGGCCCAAAGACCCGATTCGGTGGCGCAGCACCGGACAGAAATCTGGACTCGACTTGATTCGACGATTCCGAAAGACTCCGGAGTAATTTTGAGGTGGGACCACAACCATTGGAAAGTTTATCTTCTCCTCTTTCCGTGCATATGTAGAACGTCGAAAACGGAGTCCGTATGCCTCCTGGGCGTCTGTTTTAAGGTGGACTGCTCCTGGACTCCGAGTTGAACTCGAGTCCGAGTTGTAAACTCTTTCCATCTACTTGTGGACGTCCCAGGTGGTTCTCCACGCTCCCAAGGACTCCTTCCTTCACTTGTTGATCTTTTCCATTATTCCTAATAACAATTAAATCATCACATAGCAATCTATTCTCAAACTCACATGCAAAAGAAGTTAAGAACGAATTCACCTGCTGATTTAATAACCGTGACCGTGCTCTTGTGATTGGTCCTTGGAGTTCAATGCGCGTCTCTGCTGTTGTGATGTCCTCATCACTTGAGTTCATGTCATGGCTGGTGAAAGGATCATTTGGACTAGTCTCAGGGAGGAGATGAGGTTCCAACAACCAAATTCAGGAGGAATTGTCGTTGAGCGGGTCGGGAGGTTGCGCATCATGTTTGAATCAAGAACAATGCATATGAAGGTATCGTGGACGTCGTTGGAAGATGTTTGCACGTCTGCAAGGAGTGCATGGACATGGCTACATGGTTCCGAGGCGTGGTGAAGAGATGTGGACGTAAAAAATTGGTCGGAATGGTCCAACCAACTAAGTTATGGACTCAGGCTGCAGCTGAGTCGGGCTTGACTCAAATATGGAATGTTTTGAGTTGGTTATGATAGGATTTCATGTGGGTAACGAATTTGAGTTGTTTTAAGAATGTGGGATACGTTCTTAAGGTGTTTGTAAGTCTTAAGATTGCTTCTATCTGTGTATAGAAGAGTCTTAAGCAGTTATGGAAAGTTCTGATTCGTGATCGGAGTAGGATTAGCGTCCTAGTTGAGATTGGGTTTGCCTTAGGGATGGTTATATAAGCAAGGGAGGCCAGAGCTTGTGGTGCACGACTTTGGTGCTGTTCTTCTTGTGTTCTATTGAATAAAATTCGTAGTTTGAAGGGAACTTTTGTGCTCTGTTCGTCTGACTTGTTCCAGACAAGTTTTACTCGTCGAGTTTCTAGACAGCACTACCTTTCGTTGGTGGTTTTATCATAACTCGAGTTTTACAGATCCAATTGACGTTATTGTTTTTGGGTTGTCTTCACAACTTGATTGTCTATCATCTGTTAAAATTTCGAGGTCATTGGATTTGTGATTTCTGATATACACGAGTTTCTTTGCAGCGTTCTAGAACTGTTTTTCTCGGGTAGGACAGATTGACCTTTGTTCGATCTTTCGATCATAACTTGAGTTTCCCTCAACGGATTTGAATGATTCTGTTTGTTCTTTCTTCGTGACTTGATTCTCTCTGATATATATCACTTTTGTCACGGTGAAACACATTTAGATTAGTTTCACACACGATTTCTATAACAAATTGTTTTTCTGCCGAAGGGGTTGGTATTTACTTGCTTCCGCTGCGTAAAATTTTTAAATCTACCATTCACCCCTCCCATCTGGTAGCTTTTCACGTGCTCTTCGATTCTACAATTGGTATCGGAGCCACGGTGCCCTAATCATTATGATTTGCATGTGTTTTTTACGAATCATAATGGAGAAATACTCCGCCAAACCTTGTATGTTTGCTGGTATTGATTTTCAGGTTTGGAAGGCATGCATGGAGGCTTTCATCCAGGCCCAAGGCTTCGCCATATGGGAAAAGGTGTACAGGCCTTATTATGTGCCGTCAAACGATCAAGTTACAGCTACGAACCTACGGGACGTCGACAACAACAACAAAGCCCAGAACTTGATCATCCAAGGACTCACTCAAAGCGACTTTGACCGCGTTGCACACCTTCGGTCGGCATATGATGTGTGGAGAGCGCTTTGTGACTATCACGAAGGATCCAACACGATCAAGGAGGTGAGACAAGATATGTTCAAAAAGGAATATATGCATTTCGAGATGCAACTCGGTGAGTCTATCGATGACCTTTTCGCTCGCTTCAATAAAATTCACATCAATCTGCGTAGCATCAATGTTAACTTTTCTTATGCTGAAAATGCTAGGCAACTTCTTAGTGCATTAGACATGTCAATCTGGGAGATGAAAGTTACATCTATTTGTGAATCTACAGTCATGAGTACACTTACTTTAGATGTGCTTTACTCTAAACTCAAAACTAATTAAATTAACATCTTATCACATAAGAACCCAAATAAGTCTATTGCATTTGTCTCACAACGTGATATGCCTAGCTCCGGCCAATCATCATCTTGCAATACTCTTGCTTTGTTGTCCATACTAACCCTGGAGTAGATCAAGGAATTTCCAGAGGAGGAGCTAACACTTCTCTCTAGTAGGTTCTCAAAAGCATTGCAAAATGTGAGAACTAGAAGGGGAGGATGCTCCGGACCTCAACGATGCTTAGAATGTGGTAAGACAGGACACTTTCGTACAGAATCCCCTAACCTTTCAGGTCCTACTACTCGTGAAGAAAAACAGAACAAGGTCAACACCAGCTCTAGAAACCCCAACGAGAAAAAGAAGGGTACCATAGGATGCAAGATGATTAACATCTTCATCACTGCACTTCAAGAGCTCGGTTCAAGCGATGTAGACTTTGAAAGTGATGAAGATGATGATGATCTGGCCAACTTATTCTTCGTGGCAGGCAAAACAAGATCAAGATCAAGTCAGGAGAATGCAGAACACAACAGTGACGACGATGAGGTATGTTCTACCTGTAATGAAACTTGTGATACAATTTCTCGTGCAACTATTATTGTTAATGCTGCTAAAATTGAATCACTAGAATCTGAAATAAACCGTTTGAAAACCTTGATTCCTAGTGATGATTCTTGTCCCTCATGTGGTTTAATCTATGAACAATTGTCCACACTAAGAACTGCACACTCCTCCACACTAGATAAACTTGAACTTGAAATTGAAAAGAACAAAAAGCTTGCTGCACTTAATATTGGAAACTTAAAAGATGCTTTTTGTTCTACAATTGATTTGTATTGTTCTAGTTGTGATGATCTTGAAAAGAAACTAAAAGATGCTGTGAATGAAATTTCAATATTGAATAATGCTTTACGTTCTCATGAAGTTAAATATTGTTCCAATTGCAAATTAAAAGGAAAAACTTCATGTGAAAATTGTCTTGATCTGTCCAATAAACTTGATAACATGCATAGGACATTAGATCGGTTTTGAAATGGGAATAAGAACCTAAACTTCCTGGTGAATTCTTCCAAGTCTTGCAATGATAAAACTGGTTTAGGTTTTGATTCTCATGCTTATTCTATGGCACATCCACCTAAGTCATTAGGAAGTGGTTTGATTCAAACAGTTCCTAAACAAAAATAAGTGATTTTCAAATCTACAGTAGTGTTGTCTCATTCGGTTTCAAATAAAAAATATTGCTTGCTCATCTAGACATGAACACAAAGTTAAATTTCATTGTACCTACTGTGGTAGAGATGGTCATGTCATAGATTTTTGTTATAGACTAGTTAAACAATAGAAAAGGGAAAGAATGATTGCTAGATCTCATAACTTTCATGCAAAATTTGCTGCACATATTAAACTGAATGCCAGGAACATGCAACCTGCTGTTATGAGTCAAAAACATTCAAAGTTTACCTCCAGACCTTCTGTTTTTGCCACCGGAGCTACTGAGTTTTGTGTTACACAAGTAACACCTTATAAGTCAGTGGTTAAGAATAAAAAATCTCAAACTTTGACTCATAAACCTGCTGCTTTATCTCAGCTTTCGCGTGTTTTTCTTGCTGCACGTCGTGTGACTCAGTACTGGATTCCTAAATGCTTTTTGACTAACCCCAGTATTGAGTCATCGACGAATTGTGCTTCTATGTAGGTTACATGCTTGAGGAAGGAGAACATTTGGATTGTGGATTCAGGTTGCTCACGCCACATGTCCGGTAACAAAGAATGGTTCTCCTCCCTCTCTTTTGTGTCACGTGTAGAGAATGTTACTTTTGCCGATAATCTTCAACTCCTATAATTGCTAAGGGTTCGGTTAGAGTAAATGATCACTACACTCTGAAGGATGTGGCACTTGTCAAAAATTTGAAATACAACTTGCTTTCTATTTCACAATTGCTAGATCAAAATTGGGAAATTATTTTCACTAAAAATTGCTGCAAAGTTCTAAATTCAAACAATGAGCTTATTTTTAACATGTCATGATTTGGAAGAGTTTTTAAAGCTGATTTTGATATGTCTTCCTCTAAGCATAGGTGTCTAGTTGCTAATTATTCCAAAGATTTATATTTTTGGCATCGTAGACTTGGTCACGTAGGCTTTGATCATCTCACGGGTGTTAGTGATCTTGATCGCATACGTGGGCTGACTAAGCTTAAAGGGGACAAAGTAATTGTGTGCTCTTCTTGTAGACATGCTAAGATGGTTGCAGGCTCACATACTCCTCTAACGATGATCATGACAACTGAACCGGGTCAACTTTTGCACCTTGACACCGTAGGACCTTCACGTGTTCAATCCTTCGAAGGTAAATGTTCTTGTGATTGTTGATGATTATTCTAGATAACCTTGGGTTTACATTATGGCATCTAAGAATGAAGCTTTTAGTCACATTAGAACTTTATTTTTTAGATTATCAATTGATCACCCAGGATCTTTAAAAGAAATTAGAAGTGATAACGGAACTGAATTTAAAAATCAATCTTTTGATCACTTTTGTGCTAAAAATCGAATAGATCATCAATTTTCTTCACCATATGCACCTCAACAAAACGGTGTTGTAGAAAGAAAGAACAAAACCTTAGTTGACATGGCTAGGACTATGCTTGATGAATATCAAACTCCTAGAAAATTTTAGGCTGATGCGATTGCAATCGCTTGTTATGTCTCAAATCGTGTTTTCTTGCGCGCTAAGCTAGGTAAAACACCATATGAGCTCCAGTTTGTACATAGGCCTAGTTTTACACACTTTCGGGTCTTTGGTTGCAAATGCTTTGTTAAGAAACATGGTAATCTTGATAAATTTGAACCTAGATCCATTGATGGCATGTTTCTTGGTTATCCATCTCATACTAGCGGCTGTTGTGTGCTTTTACTTGACACTAACAAAATTGTGGAGACTTGTGAAGCGTCTTTTGATGAATCTAGCCCAGGTACTAGCTCAAACATTGCAGGTCCTGATCCATATCCGCAGGGGGGGAGCATTTTCGTTGAAGATGAGGAAGAGGTGGAGCTGCTGCCCGAAAATTCAGCAGCTAATGACATTGTTCGAGCTCGTGATTTTGATTCACAGCCAGCACCGACGACCACCATTGCTGGTCCAGATCCTCCTCAAGTAACAAGATCATCGATTTGTGATGAACATGAAGAAGAAGAATCTTGTGAAGTGTCCACTCCCCTCCGGATTCTCAAAATTCATCCTCCACAACAGATTATTGGAAGCTTGCACGAACGAGTTACACGGTCCAGGTTATGCAATCCAAACTCTCATGCTCATTCTGCTTTTGTTGCTTCTTATGAACCCAAAGATATACCACACGCACTCACTAATGAATCTTGGATTATTGCCATGCAAGAAGAGTTAGAAAATTTTGATAGAAATAATGTTTGGAAACTTGTACCTCCTCCTCAAGGTCACACATTAATTGGAACTAAATGGGTGTTTAAAAATAAACAAAGTGAGGATGGGGTTATGGTTAGGAATAAGGCTAGGTTGGTTGCTCATGGTTTCACTCAAGTTGAAGGTCTAGATTTTGATGAAACTTTTGCTCCTGTTGCTAGATTAGAAGCCATAAGAATTTTGTTAGCTTTTGCTGCATCTAAAGGTTTTAAGCTATATCAAACAGATGTTAAAAGTGCTTTTTTTAATGTCTACATAGACGAGGAGGCTTATGTCAAACAACCACCGGGTTTTGAAAATTCAGATTTTCCTAATCATGTTTACAAATTGTCCAAAGCCTTGTATGGTCTCAAACAAGCCCCTAGAGCATGGTATGATAGGTTAAAAACATTCTTACTTGAAAAGGGGTTTACCATGGGCAATGTTGATAAAACTCTTTTTGTGCTTAAGCATGGCAATGACTCATTATTTGTTCATGTGTATGTGGATGATATTATATTTGGTTGTGCTTCTCATGATCTTGTGTCCATGCTTTCAGCTATCATGAGTTAAGAATTTGAGATGAGTATGATGGGAGAACTCACATACTTTTTGGGGCTGCAAATCAAGCAAACCAAGGAGGGTACCTTTGTGCATCTAATGAAGTATACAAAAGACCTCCTAAGTCGCTTCAACATGAACAAAAGCAAGCCTCTTCGGACACCAATGGGAACAACAACAACACTTGAACTTGATGAAGATGGTGAACCCGTGATAAAAAAGAATATAGAAGCATGATCGGATCACTTTTGTACCTCACGGCATCAAGACCGGACATACAATTCAGCGTATGTCTTTTTGCACGGTTTCAAGCCTCCCCACGTGCTTCACATCCTCAAGCCGTCAAAAGGATTCTCAAGTAGTTACATGGAACTCAATAATTTGGTATTTTTCTTCCTTCTTCCTGAACTGTTACATTAAAAGATTTTTCGGATGTTGATTTTGGGGGCTGTAGGATTGATAGGAAAAGTACTTCCGGTGCTTGTCATTTTCTTGGTAATTCTCTTGCTGCTTGGTCCTCTAGAAAACAAAGCTCAGTTGCACAATCCACGGCTGAATCTGAATATGTAGCTACTGCTAGTGCTTGCTCACAAATTATTTGGATTGTTCAAACACTTAAGGACTATGGGGTTGTTCTACATAGTGTTCCACTGTTTTATGATAACACTAGTGCCATTTGCAATGCTAAAAACCCTGTGCAACATTCTAGAACTAAGCACATTGATATTAGGTATCACTTTCTCCGTGATAATGTTGAAAAAGGAAACATTGTGCTTCACCATGTAGATACCGAACAACAATTGGTTGATATTTTTACAAAACCATTGGATTTCACTTGTTATTGTTACATTCATAGTGAAATAGGGGTTATGCATCCTCATGGCTTACATTGAGGGGGAGTTTTGAAACCCTAGAAGTCTATGTGTGAATCAGAAATTAAAATAATATGAGCATAGTATTTCATACATATATGACTTTGTGATTCCTTTTACATGCTGAAAGTTCTTACTACATTACTCGTGTTATACATTTTGTAGTTTTTGCCATGTCTAGTAATTGGAATTATTACTTATACAATATCTGGTCATGGTCAAACTTCCTTGCTGTTTTGAACTTGTTGCATGCTCACAAGTGCTTTTAATCATAAAGAATTAATCAAGTAATCAACTCACATGTTGAGTTCTTTTTATGAACAAATCTAAGTTGAGAAAAGATCAATAGAATATGCATGCAACGCACTTCCTCCTTTGAGATGGCTTATCATTGCACTTAGATATGAACTTGGAAGAAGTTGTGTATGACTAAAACCATGTCCTTAAGCTTCTAATTGTCAAATGACATAGGCTTGGCTTGGTTGGTTAGAATAAGGCAGATGCACATATAATCTCTTGCAAATATCATATGATCTAAATTTGTGCTTTGAAAAATAATAAAATGCAGCAACAAGTGTCATGCTTTCAGATATTGAGATAGTCAAGTTTGTGAGATCATGACTTGCTTAAATTGAAAATTACATTTGATCTCTAGCATGGCTTACACTACTTTATGTATCTCATTGTTGTGATAGTGTATGTTACATGATAGTATGACCTGGAAGAGCTTTGTTTTATATGTATATGTTATAATATGCTCATAACAATTAAAATTTCTCTTTTGAACTTTGCTGAATACATTGTCAAAGTGGGAGAGATAATATGTGAATTTTTAAAGATAAGTATGCAAGGGGGAGAAATTGATTCACATTGCACATATTAACAATTGTTTTTGGCACGATTCCTTTCAGGGAGAGAATTTCTTTTTCTCTTTTTATTTTTGTTTTACCAAGGGGGAGAAATTGTTTTCAAAACTTATAATGTGAATAAGTCAATGTTCGGATCTTAAGTGGTGTTGCCAATGCATTCATCAAGGGGGAGATTGTGAGACCTATGTGTGTTGAATATATTGGTTTTGAAAATAAAAGTTTTGAATGCTGCCATAACATCTGTTTAGCAAGGTCTGACCCTAGCTCCGAGCTTCTGCAAGGTCCGACAATAGGTCTGACTTTCTTTGTCTAGATCCGACATGTTTTTGGGTAGCTCCGGTGAGTTTTGTCATTAGCTCCTGCATGTCTTTGATAGCTTCGACATGTCTTTGATATCTCCGGCATGTCTTTGTTAAGCTCCAATATGTTTTGCTAGGTCCGACTTATGTTGGTTAGCTCCGACATGTTTTTCTAGCTCCGGCTTTTGGGATGACTATTTCCTACTAGTTTTGGTTAGCTCCGACGCTAGGTCCGACTAGTTTTGGTTAGCTCCAGCGCTAGGTCCGACTAGCTTTGGTAAGCTCCGGCGCTAGGTTGTACTAGCTTTGGTAAGCTCCGGCCAAGCTCCGGTTAGCTTTGACTAGGTTCGGAGCTTGATCGCAATGTTCCTGCTTTTATCTTGCAATGTTTCGAACTTGCTTTATATCTATGGAAAGAGTGCTTAGTATTCATTTGCTATGTTTTTGGCGTGTTTTGGTTGATATGGTTGATATTGTTTTACTGTGATTTTGCAACATGCTTATGTGAGGTGCTCACGTAAGGTGTTGTATTTGGAACTGACTTGAGTCAAGTCGCGGACTTGGGCTCATACAGATTGGATGTTTGTTCATGTGCAGGTGTTGCTTGAGTTCAAGTAATCGCTGGTGACAGGCTCCTTTGGACTAGTCGCAGGGAGGAGATGAGGTTCCAACAACCAAATCCAGGAGGAATTGTCGTTGAGCGGATTGGGAGGTTGCGCAACATGTTTTAATCAAGAACAATGCATATGAAAGTATCGTGGACGATGTTGGAATATGTTTGCACGTGTGCAAGGAGTGCATGGACGTGGCTACATGGTCCGAGGGGTGATGAAGAGATGTGGACATAGAGAATTGGTCGGAAAGCTCCAACCAACTAGGTTATGGACTCAGGCTGCGGCTGAGTCGGGTTTGACTCAAATACGGAATGTTTTGAGTTGGTTATGATAGGATTTCGTGTGGGTCACGAATTTGAGTTGTTTTAATAATGTGGGATACGTTCCTAAGGTGTTTGTAAGTCTTAAGATTGCTTCTATCTGCGTATAGAAGAGTCCTAAGCAATTATGGAAACTTCCGATTCGTGATCGAAGTAGGATTAGAGTCATAGTTGAGATTGGATTGGCCTAAGGTCTGGTTATATAAGCAAGGGAGGCCAGAGCTCGTGGTGCACGACTTTGGAGCTGTTCCTCTTGTGTTCTATTGAATAAAATTCGTAGTTTGAAGGAACTTTTGTGCCTTGTTCATCCAACTTGTTCTAGACAAGTTTTACTCGTCGAGTTTCTGGACAGCACTACCTTTTATCTGTGGTTTTATCATAACTCGAGTTTTACAGATCCAATTGACGTGATTCTTTTTGGGTTGTATTCACAACTTGATTATCTATGATATTTTAAAATTTCACGGTCATTGTATTTGTGGTTTCTGATCTACACGAGTTTCTTTGCAGCGTTCCAGAACTGTTTTTCTCAGGTAGGACAGATTGACCTTTGTTCGATCTTTCGATCATAACTTGAGTTTCCCTCGACGGATTTGAGTGATGCTTTTTGTTCTTTATTCGTGACTTGATTCTCTCTGATATATATCACTTTTGTCACAGTGAAACAAGTTTAGATTAGTTTCACACATGATTTCTCTAACAGATCATTTTTCTGCCGAAGGGGTTGGGATTTAATTGTTTCCGCTGCGTAAGATTTTTAAATCTACCATTCACCCCCTCTGGTAGCTTTTCACGTACTCTTCAATCCTACAATTGGTATCGGAGCCACGGTGCTCTAATCATTGTGATTTGCACATGTTTTTAACTAATCATCATGGAGAAATACTCTGTCAAACCTTGTATGTTTGCTGGTATTGATTTTCTGGTTTGGAAGACATGCATGGAAGCTTTCATCCAGGTTCAAGGCTTTGCCATATGGGATAAGGTGTACAAGCCTTATGATGTGCCGTCAAACGATCAAGCTACATCTACGAACCTACAGGACATCGACAACAACAACAAAGCCCGGAACTTGATCATCCAAGGACTCACTCAAAGCGACTTCGACCGTGTTGCACACCTTCGATCGGCCTATGATGTGTGGAGAGCGCTTTGTGACTATCACGAAGGATCCAACACGATCAATGAGGTGAGACAAGATATGTTCAAAAAAAATATATGCGTTTCGAGATGCAACCCGGTGAGTCTATCGATGACCTTTTCGCTCGCTTCAATAAAATTCTCAGCAATATGTGTATCGTCAATGTTAACTTTTCTGATGCTGAAAATGCTTGGCAACTTCTTAGTGCATTAGACATGTCAATCTGGGAGATGAAAGTTACATCTATTCATGAATCTACTATCATGAGTACACTTACTTTAGATGTTCTTTACTATAAACTCAAAACTCATGAAATTGACATCTTATCACGTAAGAACCCAAATAAGTCTATTGCATTTGTCTCACAACGTGATATGCCTAGCTCCAGCCAATCATCATCTTGCAATACTCTTGCTTTGTTGTCCTCACTAACCCTGGAGCAGATCGAGGAATTTCCAGTGGAGGAGCTAGCACTTCTCTCTACTAGGTTCTCAAAAGCATTTTAAAATGTGAGAACTAGATGGAGAGGAAGCTCTGGACCTCAACGATGCTTCCAATGTGGTAAGACAGGACACTTTCGTACAGAATGCCCTAACCTTTCTGGTCCTACTACCCGTGAAGAAAAACAGAACAAGGTCAAGACCACCTCTGGAAACCCCAACAAGAAGAAGAAGGGTATAATAGGACGCAAGATGATTAACAGCTTCATCACTGCACTTCAAGAGCTCGGTTCAAGCGATGTAGACTTTGAAAGTGATGAAGATAATGATGATCTGGCCAACTTATGCTTCATGTCAGGCAAAACAAGATCAAGATCAAGTCAGGAGGATGCAGAACAAAACAGTGACGACGATGAGGTATGTTCTACCTGTAATGGAATGTGTGATGCAATTTCTCAAGCAACTATTATTGTTAAGAAAAAGGACAAAAAGCTTAGGGATAATGCTGCTAAAATTGAATCACTAGAATCTGAAATAAACCGTTTGAAAACCTTGATTCCTAGTGATGATTCTTGTCCCTCTTGTGATTTAATCTATGAACAATTGTCCACACTAAGAACTGCACACTCCTCCACACTAGATAAACTTGAACTTGAAATTGAAAAGAACAAAAAGTTTGCTGCACTTGATATTGGAAACTTAAAAGATGCTTCTTGCGCTACAATTGATTTGCATTGTTCTATTTGTGATGATCTTGAAAAGAAACTAAAAGATGCTATGAATGAAATTTCAATATTGAATAATGCTTTACGTTCTCATGAAGTTAAATATTGTTCCAATTGCAAGTTAAAAGGAAAAACTTCATGTGAAAATTGCCTTGATCTGTCCAATAAACTTGATAACATGCATAGGTCATTAGATCGGTTTTTTAATAGGAATAAGAACCTAAACTTGCTGCTGAATTCTTCCAAGTCTTGGAATGATAAAATTGGTTTAGGTTTTATTTTTCATGCTCATTCTAAGGAACATCCACCTAAAATTGTAAAGTCATTAGAAAGTGGTTTGATTCAAACAGTTCGTAAACAAAAAGATGTGGTTTTCAAATCTGCAGTAGTGTTGTCTCATTCGGTTTCAAATAAAAATATTGTTTGCTCATCTAGACATGAACACAAAGTTAAATTTATTGTACCTACTGTGGTAGAGATAGTCATGTCATAGATTTTTGTTATGGACTAGCTAAACAACAGAAAAGGGAAAGAATGATTGCTAGATCTCATAATTTCCATGCAAAATTTGCTGCACATATTAAACCGAATGCCAGGAACATGCAACCTGCTGTTATGAGTCAAAAACATTCAAAGTTTACCTCTGGACCATCTGTTTTTGCCTCCGGAGCTACTGATTTTTGTGTTACACAAGTAACACATTATAGGTCAATAGTTAAGAATAAAAAATCTCAAACTTTGACTCATAAACCTGCTGTTTTATCTCAGCTTTCACGTGTTTTTCCTGCAGCACGTCGTGTGACACAGTACTGGATTCCTAAATGCTTTTTGACTAACCCTAGTATTGAGTCATCGACGAATTGTGCTTCTATGTAGGTTACATGCTTGAGGAAGGAGAACATTTGGATTGTGGATTCAGGTTGCTCACGCAACATGACCGGTAACAAAGAATGGTTCTCCTCCCTCTCTTTTGTGTCATGTGTAGAGAATGTTACTTTTTCCGATAATTCTTCAACTCCTATAATTGCTAAGGGTTCGGTTAGAGTAAATGATCACTACACTCTGAAGGATGTGGCACTTGTCAAAAATTTGAAATACAACTTGCTTCCTATTTCACAGTTGCTAGATGAAAATCTAGAAATTATTTTCACTAAAAATTGCTGCAAAGTTGTAAATTCAAACAATGAGCTTATTTTTAACATGTCATGATTTGGAAGAGTTTTTAAAGCTGATTTTTGATATGTCTTCCTCTAAGCATAGGTGTCTAGTTGCTAATGATTCCAAAGATTTATATTTTTGGCATTGTAGACTTGGTCACGTAGGCTTTGATCATCTCACGCGTGTTAGTGCTCTTGATCGCATAAGTGGGCTGCCTAAGCTTAAAAGGGACAAAGAAATTGTGTGCTCTTCTTGTAGACATTCTAAGATGGTTGCAGGTTCACATACTCCTCTCACGATGATCATGACAACTGAACCGGATCAACTTTTGCACCTTGAAACCGTAGGACCTTCACGTGTTCAATCCTTCGGAGGTAAATGGTATGTTCTTGTGATTGTTGATGATTATTCTAGATACTCTTGGGTTTACATTATGGCATCTAAGAATGAGGCTTTTAGTCACTTTAGAACTTTATTTCTCAGATTATCAATTGATCACCAAGGATCTTTAAAAGATATTAGAAGTGATAACGGAACTGAATTTAAAAATCAATCTTTTGATCACTTTTGTGCTGAAAATGGAATAGATCATTAATTTTCTTCACCATATGTACCTCAACAAATTGGTGTTGTAGAAAGAAAGAACAGAACCTTAGTTGAGTTGGCTGGGACTATTCTTGATGAATATCAAACTCCTAGGAAATTTTGGGCTAATGCGATTGCAACCGCTTGTTATGTCTCAAATCGTGTTTTCTTGCGCGTTAAGCTAGGTAAAACACCATATGAGCTCCGGTTTGGACATAGGCCTAGTGTTACACACTTTTGGGTCTTTGGGTGTAAATGCTTTGTTAAGAAACATGGTAATCTTGATAAATTTGAACCTAGATCCATTGATGGCATGTTTTTTGGTTATCCATCTCATACTAGAGGCTACCATGTGCTTTTACTTGACACTAACAAAATTGTGGAGACTTGTGAAGTGTCTTTTGATGAATCTAGCCCAGGTACTAGCTCAAACATTGCAGGTCCAGATCCATAACCGCAGGGGGGAGCATTTTCGTTGAAGATGAGGAAGGGGTGGAGCTACTGCCCGAAAATTCAGTAGCTAATGACATTGTTCGAGCTCCTGATTTTGATTCACAATCAGCACTGACGACCACCATTGCTGGTCCAGATCCTCCTCAAGTCACAAGCTCATCGATTTGTGATGAACATGAAGAAGAAGAATCTTGTGAAGTGTCCACTCCCCTCCGGATTCTCAAAATTCATCCAATACAACAAATTATTGGAAGCTTGCATGAACGAGTTACACAGTCCAGGTTTTGCTAACCAAACTCTCATGCTCATTCTGCTTCTGTTGCTTCTTTTGAACCTAAATATCATTGAACCAATGTAGAGACATAGCATATGTTATTCATGTTAACATGATCATATCATAACTAATTAGACTATAGTGGGTGTTTATAGTGTTTATGATGAAAGAATAAGTTTGTTGTGGCACTATCATAAATACTACTCCTACCACATACATGGAATCCACAATCAAATAAGAAACGCTTCATCAAAGTATATGAATAAAAGAAGACTAAAGATAACATCTTTATTATGCATAAGTCACAAATACAATAAGGAATATATGAGCCATACCTTTCCCAATTTTGAATTGGGAAGAGAGAGACTCCCTCTACTCCTTTCCTTATTTGGACTAGGGACTAGAGACTCAACTCTCTACAGCCTAAACTCTTCTAAGACTATGAAATGTAGTGTATAAAGTAGAATGATGCTCAAGTGGTGTGTGTGAGAAGTGAGGGTAGGTGGACCTATTTATAGCTGGAGAAGGGTCAGTTCCCACCACCAAAAGCGCGTGAATCAGTCTTCATCAGGATCAGGCACCATAGGTAGTCAACACGTGGAAGTTGACCAAGTTTGGCACAAATTCCACTTTGGCCGAACAGGGAATTCGGCTGAACAGGTCTTCTGACCAATTCCAGTGTGCTTCCTCGAGGTGACTTCCAGGTAGGTCCAATTAACTGATATGAGTGATACACCATTGGATGGCCTCAGATGCTACTGTTTGTGGGCCATTTGATCCACATGTTTCCACATGTCGGCGCTTGATTGGTTGGAATGATAATTTATAGGATTGCTCCCCCTCTTTTATCTTATTTCCTGGATAAAATGCCTGCATGCACTATTCTTCCAAAGGCCAGTGGAAATAGGTTAAGTAGAAAGGTGATGTGTGCAAGAAATGATCTTTCCTTCACATAATTGAGTTATATTGACGGGTGAAATGGAGATATAAATGCCGTCAACAAACTCCCCCAAGCTTATCTTTTGCTCGTCCCGAGCAAAGTCAAGACTTTAGGTTGATGATCAGGAGTTCCTACAATGTTTTAATTTTCAAAAGTACCATGTGCACAACAAAATACTCTAGCAGGTATTGTAAAAATTGGCTATTTTATTTCACCCATCTTAAGTCATTATGGGGCTTATGCCTTTTCCTATTCAATGGTGGTTGAAAAAAAGAACAGTAAATGGAGCAAGCATAGCATAGAGATCAAGTTCCACTCAAATTCTGGAGAGTTTCAATTTAAATTCTAAGTACCTCAATTGATTCTCTCAATCACTTCTTTGCGTGTATTGGAAATATGTCATCACCAAGGCAATTTTGCCTATACTAACCCTACCACTACATAAGGCTTGTATGTAGAGCCTGGTAGGGAATGTAGTAGGCATATTTGCAACACATAATATTGCTAAGTCAAAAGAGTAAGCCATAGGAGAAATCACTTCAAAAAATTTTGATTCAAGACGTGTGCATGTGTGATGGAGTGGAAGTGGAAGTGGATGTTGAAATGACTCCTTTTTTATGTGGACTCTCTTTATTGTAGGGATGAAACATGGCTACTTTTTCTCTCTTTATTTTTCTCTCATGCTTATGATGTAAGCATACATTTTCTTTTTCTTTTTCTTGTAGCCATGTCTTCTTCTCCCTTTTTTATGCAATAAACTTGAAGAGAGTACTATGTATGGAAGGCATGGAGTTTCTCTTTTTATTGTGGAATGATGTATCGATGGAATTTTGCTAACTTCTAGTGTAGAAGGTTTAGCATGTGCAAGTGAAGTCTTAACTTCAAAAAGTAATGAATGAATTCTCACATAGGACTATACTAGTTTGACTAGGCTCAATGTGAAGGCAAATAGCATATGCATAAGGTTTACCAATGTAAAATATAATATGACTTTGGTAGGTATTTCTAATCAAATTAGGGTAACTTAAACCTTTTTAGAATTTCTCTGGAAATCTAAGTTTTAATTTCAAACTAGGAATAGCAGCCCTATCACTATATCGTATCTCACAACAACCTAGAATTATATAAAGCTTTTGCTACCCACAATTTCTAAATTAAGGCAATGTTAATTTTTGCCAGTGGAAGCAATATTTAGAGAGTAGCAAGTTGTAAACTAGGGACTTAGGAAAATAAAATAGAGCAACTATTCGTCATTTTATCTATGTGAATTATAAATCAATATTACCGCACATCTTTATTTGATTGAAAGCAAATCTACATTACTTATTTTTATGTTTTTAATAATTTTTTTAGATGCAAGGTGGATGAATGGATGGAAATTAAAATTCAATGGGTGTGATACAAGTTACCTCAAGTGGGGGGGTCCTCCCCCAAGCTTGCTCTTGATCATGTTCTGCGATAGGGGTTGAATCCCTAACGATGGAGGTAGGCCATGAGGTTGGTCTATCCTTGTTGCAACGTGGCTTTGACAATGGAGGATTGAGTGCCGATGTTGTGTTGCCTCCCTCAGGTACGATGAGTGTGGTTGAAGAAAGTGTTGTTGATGTCACTTATCTGCACCTCAAGGTCTCCCATGCGTTGAGTGTACTTTGTTATTCTATGGCTAAGGTAATGATAACCTTTAGCTACAAAGGAATGACGTGCATTCAACATGCATTGAGTGTGTTCCATCATTCTTTGGCTAAGGTGTATCATACCTTCTTGTCATAAAGGAATAGTTTGTACCTCTCATGCATTGGGTGTGATCTGTCATTCCTTGACTACGGTGCAACATATCTATAACTACAAAGGGATGACTTGCACTCAACATGGGTTGAGCGTGATTCGTTGTTCCTTGACAAAGGTATAAAATACCTTCTGACCACATAGGAACGACTTGCACCCAATATACATTGGATGTAATCTTGTCATTCTTTGATTACGATACATCATACATTTTAACCACAAAAGAATAACTTACACCCAATAAAGGTGGAATTTCCCTTGCTTGAATGAGTGATTAGAGTAGTTTAGAGCATAATGCTCTCACATATTCGTAGAAGCCCATTGGTTGCTCATAGAGGGTTCCCAACAATCGGATCTTTGAATACCTGCATAGTACTATTACTCCTACAAACTTCCCCTCTATGATAGAGAGGGGTGGTTAGCTCCCGATACTCGTACAAATGAATTTTGGGGTTAGCTAACCGAATCTTCATTTGTACGCACGGGGAAGAACAAATTCAAAGATGCATCGGGTCCAATTCAAGTGTATCCATGAACAATGTATTATTCATTGACAAGAGTGGGGCTTTATGGATAAATCGTTTTGCATATTTTCTAAAGCTCCTACTCATAGCAATGCAAGTGATATAAATACACTATACAGATCCCTTCATCTTGTAAAGTTTCTAACCATCATAGCTTTTTACACAAGAGCAAATGTTAACTTTTGGATCATGTCAAAAAAAGATTCTCAATTTTACCCTCCTGAACTTTTATGGGAATTTGAAATTTAGTGATTCCACATCAACATGTAATTCAATTTAAGATCGGGGGTATTACTTAGTCTTAGGAGTTTGAAATCTAGTGACACCATATATGTACGAAGCTCCAATTAAAATCATGGTCATCACTATTCAGTTGCAACATGCCAATTCACCTATTAAATTATGCCAAAAGTTTTGTTTTTTGAACCTAGGAAAAAATGATTAAGTCTATAAAACAATGCTTAAGGGGTTTTAGGTACTTGTTTTAGTTTTTCTCCAGGTGAGGTGGTATTCCCTTTTAGAGATCCAAAAAATAATACCAACACTTACTCTTGTGAGGATGCATGATAATTGAATGATGAGGAAGCGACAACCTTCCTCATAATTTCAAGCAAGGGCATTTGATATGCACCGAATTTGGTTCGGCGAAGGGTGGCCTGATCTTCACGACAGGAGGTTCAAGAACGAGATAACTTGCTGTAGAAACAGCGCGGATAACTAGCTTTATACCTGACCAAGGTTGGATGCGACCAAGCGACGGGGAGAGAGACACCGAAACCGCGAAGACTTCGACTCGACCTCCGAACGACCTCAGAACCACAACCGGAGCTAATCCACACGAGATGGGGCAGCCGTATTGGAACACGCAGAGCACGAATTAGTGGATCTCAGAGAGATCTCTCCACAAGTTCAAGAAGAACAAGGAAGAACAAGGGTTGAGTAAGACACTCAAGCAGCTCGGCTGCAAATTTCACTGGAATAATCTTAATTCATCAAAGAGTTGCCCTTGGCTTACAAAAGAGGGATATTTATACCAACAACTAGTCTAAGAATAGATGTGAACTGAAAAAGCCACGTGGGAAGGTGGAAGGCCAACTGGCTTGATCATTCATGCAGTGGTCATCAATTTCCTGCATGTCTTCTGGCCTTCTGGGTGGTCTTCAGTGTTTTAATCATAACTCCACCTAGGGACATCCAAAAGACATGGGACCAGATGCGTTGGAAAGATAATTTGATAAACTTTCACACAATGTGTAGCATGCTTCACGAAATATTGTAGAGTGATACAGTTTCTCACAGAAACTTGGGTATCAGGCTGACTGTTGATCTTCTAAACAGTCTGCACCAAAAGCACTCGGCTGCCAAGCTGGGACCTCTAAAGCACTCGACACTTAGTGGCATTAGAAAGTTGACTTCAACACCTTTCCAACAAGTACTCATGGACCTTAACAGCTTCTATGAATCAAGAGATATGACTGTTTCTTCATGATAGTTCTGACAGGCCGAACTGGTTCGACGTAGTTCTCCTCTCTGGTTCAGTCTTGGCGTGTCCTTGTCATCCTGCTTGGTGAACCTGAGTAATAGAAACATGTACGATTTAGGAAGTATATAATTCTCATTAATAAATGGAATTTCACAAAGTAGCGCGTGCACCTCTTGTTGTAGCTGTTTAGCTCGGCTACGAGTAATTGGTCCATCGAAAACATGAGCTGGTGCAGCTTGACTTGATGATTGTTCCATCTTGCTTGATGTAGTCGTTATACTTGATGGTGTGGTCGTTGATGGTGTGGTCGGCGTGGGCATATCATCCTCCCTCCCTTGAAAAAGAGTCGTCCTCGACTCTTCCAATCCAAAGAATGGAGAGAGGTCGGACACATTGAAACTGGTACTTACACCATAAGTACTTGGCAGATCAATTTCATAAGCGTTGTCGTTGATCTTGCGTAGAACTGTGAATGGTCCGTCAGCCCGGGGTTGCAACTTGTTCTTGCGCAGCTCTGGAAAACGATCCTTTCGAAGGTGCACCCAAACCAAGTCCCCTGGTTCGAACAACACCTTCCTACGACCCTTGTTAGCGTGCTTCTCATACTTCTTGGTCATCTTTTCAATATTGGCCCGAGCCCTATCATGAATGTTCTTGACAAATTCAGCTCGCTTGCTTGCATCAAAGTTCACACATTCCTGCATGGGTAGAGACAAAAGATCTATGGGAGCAGTGGGTGTGAATCCATATACAATTTCAAATGGACAAAATCTAGTGGTTGAGTGTACTGCCCTATTGTATGCAAACTCAACGTGTGGCAAGCTTTCTTCCCATAGTTTCAGATTCTTCTTAAGGACAGCTCGGAGCAACATTGATAGTGTTCAATTCACAACTTCAGTTTGGCCGTCCGTTTGCGGATGACATGTTGTGGAGAACAACAGTTTTGTCCCGAGTTTGCCCCACAATGTCTTCCAAAAGTAGCTCAAGAACTTGGTGTCACGATCCGACACAATGGTACGTGGCATTCCATGTAGTCGCACGATTTCCCTGAAAAATAATTCAGCAATACGGGAAGCATCGTCGCTCTTGTGGCAAGGAATAAAATGTGCCATTTTGCTGAAACGATCAACCACAACAAAAATTGAATCCCTTCCCCCTTTGGTTCGTGGTAACCCAAGAACAAAATCCATTGAAATATCCTCCCAAGGTGCAGTAGGAATAGGAAGGGGAGTATATAAACCATGAGGGTTCAGACGAGACTTAGCTTTGTGGCAGTTTTCGCAGCGAAGAACATGTCTCTCAACATCTCGTCGCATTTTTGGCCAAAAGAAATGGTCGGCCAGCACTTGCTCCGTCTTCTTGGCTCCAAAATGGCCCATAAGTCCACCTGCATGAGCTTCCTGCAAGAGTAAAAGTCGAACGGAGCAATCTGGAATACAAAGTTTGTTAGTGCGAAATAAAAATCCATCATGCACATGATACTTTTCCCATCCTTTGCCAAGACGGCACTTGGCATATGGTTCAGCAAAGTATGAATCAGTGGCATATAATTCCTTTATACTTTCCAATCCGAGAATTTTAGCATCAAGTTGTGTGAACAAAGCATGACGTCGAGATAAAGCATCAGCTACAATATTGTCTTGACCTTTCTTATATTTGACAATATAAGGGAAGGACTCAAAAAATTCACTCCACTTAGCATGTCGTTTATTCAGTTTTAGTTGTCCCTTAATATGTTTCAATGATTCATGGTCTGAATATATTATAAATTCTTTAGAATAAAGGTAGTGTTGCCAAGTTTCCAAACTCCGAACAAGAGCATATAATTCTTTATCATAAACTGAATAATTCAAAGTCGGACCACTTAGCTTTTCACTGAAGAATGCAATTGGTCTCTTTTCTTGCATCAGCACGCCTCCAATCCCAACTCCACTTGCATCACATTCAATTTCAAATGTCTTGTTGAAATCAGGAAGTGCAAGGACTGGGGATGTTGTGAGCTTCCTCTTTAATTCTTCAAAAGCATTTTGTTGTGCTTCTCCCCATTTGAATGGTATGTCTTTCTTGGTCAGCTCATTGATTGGAGCAGCGATCGTGCTGAAATCTTTCACGAAGCGCCGGTAGAAACCAACAAGTCCAAGGAAGCTTCTCACTTGGCTCACGTTCTGTGGGGGCCTCCATTCGTGTATAGCCTTGACTTTCTCAACATCCACCTCCACGCCTTGTCCTGAAACAACAAAACCAAGGAAAACTACCTTGTCGGTGCAGAAGGTGCACTTCTCAAGGTTAGCGTACAATTTTTGTTTACGCAGGACAACAAGTACGCTCTGGATATGTGCAACATGTTCTTCAAGTGTCTTGCTATAGATTAGGATGTCATCAAAATAAACCACAACAAATTTACCAATGAAAGTTCTAAGCACATGATTCATTAATCGCATAAATGTACTAGGTGCATTGGTTAAACCGAAGGGCATCACTAACCATTCATACAATCCAAATTTTGTTTTAAAGGCTGTTTTCATCTCATCTCCTTCTTTCATACGAATCTGATGATAGCCACTTCTTAAATCAATTTTAGTGAAAAAAATTAGCACCACTAAGTTCATCAAGCATATCATCTAAGCGAGGAATGGGGTGCCTATATCTTACTGTGATGTTGTTAATTGCGCGGTAATCGACACATAGTCTCCAAGACCCATCTTTTTTAGGCACTAAAAGAACAGGGACAGCACAAGGGGAAAGACTTTCCTGTACATACCCTTTTTTCATCAATTCCTCCACTTGTTGCTGAATTTCTTTTGTCTTCTCTGGGTTGGTGCGGTATGCAGCCCTGTTCGGAAGTGACGCACCAGGAACCAAGTCAATTTGATGCTCGATCCCTCTCTTAGGTGGCAATCCTGGTGGTACTTCATCCGGAAAGACATCTTCATATTCCTGCAAGACATTCAAAAGAGTACTCGGCAGGGTAGAGGGTAAGGCATTAGTAGAAAGAAAAGTGTCCTTGTACATATGTACAAAGAACATGGCATTGGGTTCACTCAATGCTTTGATATCCCCCTTCCTAGCCATCATTACTAAACCCTCTTTTCCCGGTTTCTGGGTTCCTTGCAGCTGTGGGGTTTGATTTGGCTGTGGACACTCTTCCTTACTATTTTTGTGGCTCACTCGCAAGTGGTACTCGCTCTCGCGCTGTTTCTTCCTGATATCATCCTTCAAAATTTCTTCCGGTGTCAAAGGAAGCAAGGAAATTCGCTCTCCTTTGTACACAAAAGACAGCTTGTTGGTCCTTCCAAAAATCTGGACATCACGATCATATAGCCATGGTCGACCGAGCAGAAGCTGGCAGGCTTGCATAGGCACCACGTCGCACTCCACATGATCATTGTATTTACCAACAGAGAATGGTACAGTCACGGTATGACTGACACGTAGCGCACCACAATCATTAAGCCACTGCATCTTGTATGGACTAGGATGACGCCGTGGTTTCAGTCCCAATCTGTCCACCAATTCTTGGCTAGCAATATTGTTGCAGCTACCATTATCAACGATGATGCGACACACCTTATCTTTGATTATTCCACGGGTATGGAACAAATTATGTCGCTGCCCGTTGTCTTCCTTTTCTGCTGTTACACTAAGCACTCGTAGAGAAATAAAGCAATTATGTTCTCCTTCTTCAGGCTGGATCTCATTCCCTTCCTCCTCAATTTCTTCATCACATATCTGTCCAGCATCCTCCGGATCACCCTCGGATTCCCATTCACCTTTCTCATTCAACAACATGGTCCTCTTGCTTGGGCATTGGGCAGCAATGTGCCCACGGCCGTGGCATTTATGGCATACAATTTCTCTGCTTCGAGAAGAAGATGTAGCTCCCGAGGCATTGCTGTGGGCTGCTGAACTTGCAGTGGGTCGCTGCTGAGTTGTTGGTGATGACGCGGTGGAGGCTGCCATCTTCGATGGAACAAATGGTTGAGAAGACTTGGCTGCAGCTCCTTGAGATCGTCCACCATCATAGGAAGTACTTGACTGCTGTTTGCGCCATGGGGCAGCAATAGAATAACTTCCATAAGATTTTCCATGTGACTCTTGCTGAATCTTTTTCTCTGTTCGCATAGCTTGATCAACAAGATCCTGCAATGTACGATATGGAAACATCTCCACAAAACCAGAAATTTCTTCATTAAGACCTCCTAGAAATCTTGCCATTGTTGACTCTGCATCTTCTCTTATTCCTGCCCGCACCAACAGCAGCTCCATCTCCTTGAAATACTCATCAACTGATCTCTTCCCTTGCTTTAACATTTGCAACCGGTTCCTGAGATCACGCTGATAGCTAGATGGCACGAATCGCCTTCTCATCACTTGCTTCATCTCCTCCCATGTATTGATATATCCACGTCCCAAATCACGTTGATTCTCCTGCACTTGGTTCCACCAAGTGAGAGCGTATCCAGAGAATTCCACCGAAGCAAGATTCACACGGCGCTGAGCCGAAAGATTATGTACTCGGAATATTTGATCACACTGCTCAGCCCATTCAAGAAATTCATCAGGATTCTCCTTTCCAGTAAACTTTGGAATATTCAATTTGACACGAGCGATGTTATCTGGGTTGTCATGAGGACGTCGACCACGATGGTATTCCCTTTCTTCAAAATCAGCAGGCCGGCGATGATGACGCCGAACAAACCTGCCACCTTGACCGAAAGGATTTTCATCATCATGAGATCCTTCTTCATGATCTTGATCTTCAAACTCTTCGTCTTCAAAATGCACGCGGCGACCATCAGCATTGCGCCTATGTGCGCGACGCCCACCATGGTAATTATTAAAATCAGCATGGCGACCACCACCAGATCCGTCAGGGCCATGTCCGAAGCGATTGAATTCATGGCTGAAACCAGAATTTTCATCGCCGGACTCCTCTCGATGACGGTCCTCTTGATCACGACATGCTCGACGTCCTCCAGCCGCGGGAAGACGCTCATCGAGGAGCCTGCCCATGGCCTCCATTAGTGAATCAGCCATGCGACGCATCTCATCCCGTGAGACAGGGGGTTCCCTATCACCATGGTGTCCACCATGAACACTTGAATCTGAGCCTGCCATGTTAGGAGCAGCAAGAAAAATATATATATATGTGGACACACTCGATCTCACCTCTTACTTACCCAAGTTCTTGCCTGATCTCAAGAACTGTGATGGTGCTGGTGTGACAGCTTCAACGGAGGTGGTAAAGAGGCCGTAAGGAGTACAAATCAAAAGTCCCGGTTTATGTTTTTAGTGGAGCTATAGGTGGCTGAACAAGGCGGGCTACGGTACTGCCAATCAAGTGAAAAAAAAGATGTGCTCAAAAGATAATTTTTTTTTGCTGCTATCAAGATTGCCACCAACTTGGATTTGAAAACTGAAAATTTTAACACCCAACCGTAACACAAAATTCTTTACAATCTTTTCACTTGTGCTCTCTTTTTTTTTACTGTATTCTTTTTTTTTTATAACACTAACAGGGGTGCTGATTACAAAAGATATATGTAACCGGTGGTGACGAGCAACTGGAAGAAAACAAACACAAGATAACAGTACCGTCAAAGGGCTATAGGTATATTTTTTTTTAGGCTTTGGACTATAGGACAAACAAATATATGTAAAAGATAAACACTGGAATGAATATGTGGATGGTGAAAACTGTAACGGATTGAAAAAGGGTGGGAGGGTGGGTGATAAAAAAATGAACCTACCGTGACAACGATAGCTCTGATTACCACATGATATGCACCGAATTTGGTTCGGCGAAGGGTGGCCGATCTTCACGACAGGAGGTTCAAGAACGAGATAACTTGCTGTAGAAACAGCGCGGATAACTAGCTTTATACCTGACCAAGGTTGGATGCGACAAAGCGACGGGGAGAGAGACACCGAAACCGCGAAGACTTCGACTCGACCTCCGAACGACCGCAGAACCACAACCGGAGCTAATCCACACAAGACGGGGCAGCCGTACTGGAACCCGCAGAGCACGAATTAGTGGATCTGAGAGAGATCTCTCCACAAGTTCAAGAAGAACAAGGAAGAACAAGGGTTGAGTAAGACACTCAAGCAGCTCGGCTGCAAATTTCACTGGAATAATCTTAATTCATCAAAGAGTTGCCCTTGGATTACAAAAGAGGGATATTTATACCAACAACTAGTCTAAGAATAGATGTGAACTGAAAAAGCCACGTGGGAAGGTGGAAGGCCAACTGGCTTGATCATTCATGCAGTGGTCATCAATTTCCCGCATGTCTTCTGGCCTTCTGTGTGGTCTTCAGTGTTTTAATCATAACTCTACCTAGGGACATTCAAAAGACATGGGACCAGATGCGTTGGAAAGATAATTTGATAACCTTTCACACAATGTGTAGCATGCTTCACAAAATATTGTAGAGTGATACAGTTTCTCACGGAAACTTGGGTATCAGGCTGACTGTTGATCTTCTAAACAGTCTGCACCAAAAGCACTCGGCTGCCAAGCTGGGACCTCTAAAGCACTCGACACTTAGTGGCATTAGAAAGTTGACTTCAACACCTTTCCAACAAGTACTCATGGACCTTCACAGCTTCTATGAATCAAGAGATATGACTGTTTCTTCATGATAGTTCTGCCAGGTCGAACTGGTTCGACGTAGTTCTCCTCTCTGGTTCAGTCTTGGCTAGTCCTTGTCATCCTCCTTGGTGAACCTGAGTAATAGAAACATGTACGATTTAGGAAGTATATAATTCTCATTAATAATGGAATTTCACAAAGTAGCGCGTGCACCTCTTGTTGTAGCTTTTTAGCTCGGCTACGAGTAATTGGTCCATCGAAAACATGAGCTGGTGCAGCTTGACTTGATGATTGTTCCATCTTGCTTGATGTAGTCGTTATACTTGATGGTGTGGTCGTTGATGGTGTGGTCGGCGTGGGCATATCAGCATTCAATTCTAAGGCAAACAAAACAATGAAAAATCATAGACTCATACCTTAATTGAAGAGCAATTGGTGATGAAGTCCTCTGCGTGAGAAACTCACACACTTCATGTTTGGCGTAGGCTTGATGTTCGATGTCGAATGCCAAGTCGAGGTTGGATTGGTGATGAATTTGGTTTAGGCTTCTTCTTGCTCCTCTTCCTTGCCAAACCACCTCTTTACAATTTTTGTCCTGCTACAATTTAATCAAGAACAAACAAAACAACTTGAAAACAGGTTACGTTAGCCAAAAGCAAATTGAACCCTATTGTCAAATTGTCTTGCACGACTTGAAACAACTTGTGAATGAAATGAGGCATAAAACAAATTTTCTTTGTTTGAATTAGGAAAATAAATTTAAGTGGTCATGCCCAAAATTCATATCCAATTAAATTTCTTCCCTAATTAAAAGTTTTAGTTTTAGATGGTTGGAAATTTTTCTTTCCAACATGCAAGTGTGGAAATTCAAACATGATAAACGTCAATGCAAGATTTGATGGAAAATTCAAATATGCAATTGGGAAACAAATATGAGATAACTACCAATTAACCTATTGGCAATGACTCACCGAATTATGAAGTTAGATGAGTGAGACTTACCTTCATCTTGTTTTGTGCGATGATTTGTTGTCCAATCCCGGAGTTGAAGATGTGGACAACATCTTTTGTTTGACATGCTAAAATTACTTTGGCTTTAATTCAGACATGTGGGCTATATGGTGGTACTAGCCTCCTAGTCGTTGTAACACCCAGTTCTGAAAATGAACCAAGTGCGCTGCATATGTGTGTCCAGGATGTTCATCACACATACACGACAACTTCACAAATGATATGCAGAAAATAACCACGTCACAAAAGTAAATAGGTACCTTATTACAATATCCCAATGGTTATCGAATTACAAATCACTATTGTAGCAGATAGATAAACTAAACTAAATAGCGCGACACCACTCCACGGGCAGTTGCCAATAGCATAAAACCTAGTACTCCACATGATCCTCGTGGTACTCTCAAACATCACCTGAAACTGATTTGGTGGGGGAATAGCTAGTGTGAGTACATGTCGTACTCAACAAGCGTGGGAAAGTATGACATGTAGCTAAAACAAGGATGATAATAAATGGCTAATTGCAGAAAAGTACATTCAAAACAATTAAAAAGCATCTTGCAATGTCTTTGTGAATTTAATCCCATCATAACCCAAGTAATTACCATAATCCATACCCAACATTCTCATTACCATCATACCACATCCATAGATTAACATCAATCTATATACCATTTTCATACCTTCATAACCAGCCATGTCCAATTATCATAACCCAAACCATAACCATGTACAAAACCATTCCAAATTCCAAGTCCAACTGTAATAATATAGGTCATCCAGGTGCTCTTAACTGGGAGCACGACTATCATGATAGTTTTAAAAAATCTGCAGAGGTTTTACCACTTTACCCAAAAGTTTGTGATTTTGTCCCCTTTCGGTGACTAAGGAACCTCTATCATGCCCGTGACCCGTCGGTCACATTACACACTTCCAACGGTGTGGCCAAGAGATTACAAAATGGCCTTTACAAAGGGACTACCAGCATGTTTAGGCCCACAAAGGTTTCACCAGAGGTGATGTCTCACAACTGTGCACATCCTTCCAAGGGACCCTCTTGTGCCGTTCGGATCCTAGGGCGGTCCCGCCACTAATACAAACCCAACCGACTCCCATTCCCCTAGCATTCCAAATGATCCAAATAGTGCTGGCAATACTCCGAATTAATTGACTAAGCCGCACCTATACTTTGCCTTGCATGGTTTGTTGATTGGGTTGGATGATATGGTGGTTTTGCTTGCCTTAGATCTAAGGATCGGTTCATGCGACAAGGGTGGTCATACAAGTCTAGTAAGCACCTATAATAAGTTTCCCATCAATTTGACACAAGCATGCAGTTTTGCAAACAAAACCTTACAAAACAGGATCCAAATGATCAATGTCACTTGCCTTGCTCTTGCGGGTGGTTTGGATGAATAGCTTCGAAGTTCTCGTATTGAAAGTCCTCGTAAGCACTCTCTAGAGTGTTACCTTCTATTCTGCGTGGCAAACATGTGAAACAAGCATTAGGATCAATAAATGGTCATATAGTACTCAATATGTAGTCACATGCATGAATGATGCAAATATGATGTAATACATGTTACTGGGTTGCTATTGTTGCTTACTATATAGTTACAACTAACTTTACATGTTAGAGCAAGTTTTGAGTGATTTTAGAGAAAGTTGGAAAAGTTCTAGGAATTCCATAATTGAAGGCCCGGACTAGTCCGCACCATGAGCCAGACATGTTCACTCTGTACCAGAAAGTTCAACGGACTAGTCCGCACTTGACCAGACAAGTCCGTTACGACTAGGGTTTTGCGAATTTTCAAACTAGAGAATGGTTCGAGTTAAGTATGAAACCATAATTGACGTAAGAAAGATGGATCTAAGGTATTTATCGTGAATTCAAGTGTTCACTAGTCGAAGAATAGGTGAAAAAAAAAACTCGACGGCTATATTGATGAAGATGAAGAATTGACTAAGAAGATTGTTGACATCGAAGAATTGATGAAGAATATTGCAATAGTGGCGACGATCTTGATTGATCCTCCTCTCCTTCCTCTTCCTTCTTCTCCATGTCCCTCCTGGCGTGAGGGCTCCTTCCTTCTTCAAGAACGGTGGCACATGGTGTGAAAGGGCTAAAGGTTTTCTAACGTGGGAAAAAGGGTGAAAGGTGGGTGTTGTGGTTTTTATATAGGAGGAGAGGCGGTAGGGTTAGGGTGGATTCCAAGTATAAGGCGGAAGGAACAAGTAGCGGCCTTGGTGGGGTCCCACTTGGGCTTCTCAGGGGTGGGGCACGACGTCCTTGGGCCCAATTAAAGTAATTACCCAATAACTCGTCGTGGAGGAAAAAAAATAGAATCAAAGTCGAAACCCTACATACTGGTCTAGTCCGTTGAGAGGCTAGAGAACTCCGTTTGGGGATAGAAACTTCGACGGAGAAGTCCGGAGTCAAGCCGAACAATTTCATTCTCAGACAGAAAGTTGATCGGACAAGTCTGGTGTCAAGCCAGACAGGTCCAGGGTCTGCCTAGTTTCAAAATCCAAACCAAGTTTTTGGGAGTTTCTAGCTAAGATCATCGGACTAGTCTGTATAAGCAACGGACAAGTACGGATGGGTACAGAAACAAAACAGGATTAGTCTGTAAAATTAACATACTACTCCGGAGAACACCAGAAATGATTTTGGACTAATCCGTAGTAGTTAACGGAAAAGTCCAGGGGACAAAAGTAGCTAAATCGGACTAGTCCAGGGTCCAATCCGGACAAGTTTGTACTAAGCGAAGTTTTTAATTGTTGTTTTGGCTATAATTTATTTTAATCTTCTTTCTTTTTATGTTGCATTATGTTAGACATGTATAGATTAATGAATTTCATAATGGATGAAAATGAGGGTGTTACAGTTGCCTTGATGAAGACTTGTTGATGTAGCGACGACTTTCCCTCTTGAAAATATTCTCTTATGAGCATGGTGCGGCTTATCCTTCTTTAGGGGTGTCACTTTGACCTTCTTGATGATACTTTGAGTTAACCCATACTTTGATCATGGATCAAGGACTTACTTGTGCATGATGACATGTAGACTCCACGATCAAACAAGAAATGCTTCATCCACAATGTCACTTGCCTTAGGTTGCATGGATTTGATCGTAGTGCAGGAATCCCAATAAGTGATTGTGCGACATCTTGGATCTTGAATGCTCTTTAAGTTTCTTGTATTTGGCCAAGAACTTCATGTAAATGTTGTCTTGATTTCTTGCTTTGCCATGGACAAGATACTTCAAGGTAGACCAGTTGAACTTAAATCCCTTGAATCCCCATAGCCTCCGTGATTACAAGGGTGATGTTGGTTCAATCCTTGACCTCCTTGTGGGTGATAGCCATTGGAGTTATTGTTTGGAAATGAAAGATCCTCATGGGTCCTAGGGAAATAATTCCCAAGTGTCCCATGTTTCCATGGATTTTCACAAATCATGTGAATATCCATGACTTGGATCATCCCAACCAATTCTCCATTGGCTTGGTCTTCATGATATATCAACGGGAAGTGTAGTTTCATAGCTAGCATGTCCTCCTTGCTAAACGGTGTCCATGCTAAGCTTAATGAACTAGAGCATTCTTCAATCCACCCCTTGAGTAGAGACCATATTCTCTCCAGGATGAATGAGAATAGGGTTGCTTTAGCTCTAGCATGAATGTGGTCATGGATTGGTGAAGCCAACCCATGACATGAGTGTTGGATGAAGAGCCAATTATCCACGCCATGATGAAGGGAAACCAAGAACGAATGTGGTCATCATCTGGCAGTTGAGCACTTGTGTCCTCGTTGGTCATCCCATGAAATGGGTTAGCCAACACTACCCTATTTTTACACAAAAGGAGAAAATAAACAAGGTTAATCCTGTCTAATAACTATTATTGCCTATAGCTTAATCACAAGCGATAGCTATCCTTCACTTCCCTTTGCCTTCCCTGGCAACGGTACCAGAAATGCTTGTAGACGGCTCCTAAGAATCACTAACAAATCATCCCCGGCAAAGGCGCCAGAAATGCTTGTTGGTATTTCGTAACACCACAGATCATCCTAGTAAGAGATGATGTCCGCAAGCACATGGAGGGTACCGTTGTAGCACTTCGCCCACGACTATTGCCAAAGGTATTGTATTTGTCCCAAAGGAAGGCAATGGAGTAAAGTGAACACTACTCTTATGATCAAGCTCTGGGCTACTAATCAATTATCAAGACGAGGTAAGTTGATGATATGGGTAGTATGACACACACCTAAGAAATCTATTGCAGAGGGTATATGGCTCCTAATGGATATTAGATTAAGAGTTGGTGAGCAACTGCTCCTACAATGCTTCTAATAAACATATACATAGCCTAGGTTAGATACTAATGAGCACGTCAATGGTGAATCCTTATGCTAAGTTGTTCAACACATCGGGCACGGGCTTACCCCTAGTAATACCAAGGTGACTCCCGCCAAGAGCGTGTGCCATAGCCGAAGATGGAGGATTACAAAAGACAGATAGGGCTATCACCACCTATTGCCTAACTCTTCAATCTGTGGGTCTACGAGACATCGAACGCTACTTAACTGTCCTAGCATCATGCTAGCATATTTAGTAAATACCTTAAGAGCCTGGGCACACGCTATCCTAAGGCAATTACTAACCTATATATCATTGAACCAATGTTCAGATATAGCATAAGTTATTCATGTTAACATGATCATATCATAACTATTTAAACTATAGTGGGGGTTTATAATGTTTATGATGATAGAATGAGATTGTTGCGGCATATCATAAAGACTACTACTACAACATAGATGTGTGAGACCTATGTGTGCTGAATAGATTGGCTATGGTGATAAAATTTTTGAATATTACCTAAACACATTTATCATCAAGGTCCGACTCTAGGTCTGAGCTCGAGCAAGGTCCGACGATAGGTCTGCCTTGTTTTCGGTAGCTCCGGTGTGATGCCCGGTTCCAAAAAATGAACCAAGCTAACGTATATGTGTGCCCGGGATGTTCATCACACATACACGAGTGCAATCACAGAAGAGTATACAGAAAATTACCACAGAACAAGATTCATTAACCAATTTTTATTACACAAACCAGATTATCCTCGAATTCAAGCTCCAATGAATATTAATGACAAGTTCAACTAATGCAGTGGAAATAAACTAATTAAGCAAACTAAGCAACTATGCAGCATAAGCGACAGGGTATGTATGCGCAGCTCCAATCAACACCACAGGCAAAGATGACGGTAGACACGGCCTAGAACTCCGCATTATCGCCATTAAACTCCCAATCCTGACCTGCAACTGTTGGGGAGGGGGGGATTGCAAGAGTGAGTACATGTCGTACTCAGCAAGTGTGGAAAGTATGACATGTGGCTGATTCAAATGACGACAATAATAATGGCAAAGTACTGAAAAGTACAGTAAAACATTTGAAAAGCAACATATTATATGTATGTGAAGTAAACCCATCATAATCATAATAATATCATAATACCAGTCCATAATTCACCATCCTTATCAATAATTCCAGATTTCACCATTGCCAATAACCATATTCAATACCAAAAATAAATCCATAACCATCCATAACCATCACCAATACCAAATACCCTCTAATCATGGAAGTTGTCCAGGTGCTCATAACCGGGAGCACGGCTATCAAGATAGTTTTATTTGGCTCTGCAGAGTTTGTACCTCTTTACCCACGTGTTCGTAATTTCATCACCTTTTGGCGACTAAGAATCTCACTTATGCCCATGACCCGTCAGTCATATTACACACTTTCGTTGGTGTGTGGCCAAGAGATCACAAAATAGCCTTTACAAAGGGATTACTAGCCTATTTAGACCCCACTGAGGTTTCACTGGTGGCGATGCCTCCAACTGAGCACATCTTCAACCAAGGGCCCCCTCTTGAGCCATTCGGATCCCAGGGTAGTCCCACCAATCATCAACAAACCCAATCCGACTACCCCTTCCCCGAGCATCCACAATGGTCCAAACAGCACTAGCAAAGCCCTAATTAATCAGCTACGCCGCACCCATACTTGGCCTCGTGGTGGCACTGTAGTCCTGGCTTATTCTCGCATGAACCGGTCCTTAGATCTAAAGCAAGCAAACCACCATAACATCCAACCCATCCACGTACCAGGCTTGCTTGGATCACCCATTACAATACCATATTAACCAGTTCATGTTATCCATAATCTCATCCATGCATAAATAAATTGATTGGTATAGTTGTTTTCCATCCCAGTTGATTAAGCGAAGCAAAAAGTAAAAAGCCTTCCCGACTCTCTACCATAAATTCCAGGTGACAAGGGTGGTCAAACAAAACTAGTAAACTTCCTACCATAGGATTTCCCATCAAATTGACACAAGCATGCAGTTTTACAAACAAAACATTTATTTTAAAAACAGGATTAATATGCTTCAAGGACACTTGCCTTGCTCTTGTTGTTGATTAGGGTCAAAGCCTTCAAACTCCTGGTGTTGTAGATCCTCCGCGGCACTTTCTAGCGCAAATCCGTCTAATCCACACAATAAACATACAAGACAAGAAACACAATCAAAGAGTGCACAAATATTACTCAATATGACATGACATGCATGATCGATGCAAATGCAAGGTAGAACTTGTTACTAGATTGATTTTAATGATAACTAATTAGTTCTAATAGCTTTTAACAAGTTTATACAGGTTTTGATTCGATTAGATCAAATTTTAGAATTAATTCAACACAATTTAACCAGAAAGATCGGACTAGTCCGCTAGGGACCGGACAAGTCCGCACTCTGCGAGATCAGCGGATTAGGGTTTTCTAGATCGACGTGAATTTGGAGATTAGGGGTTGAATTCATGTAAGGAAAGGAGAATAGAAGGTATACCAGGTGTTTAGAACTCCAATGAACCAAGAAACTTGGAGGTAAGACTTGGATCTTGATGATCTAGGGTTGGTGATGAACTTGGAGATGAATTGGTGGTGAAGGACGAATCTTGGTGGAGATCTCTATCCTTCTTCGTTTCCTCCTCTTCTTCTTCTTGCTTGGGATCTTCTCCTCCCTCCTTGATGGTGGCTCCCCACGAACTAGGGTTTGGGTGGGTGGAAAAGTGGCAAATAGATGTCAAACCAAGGGGTGGGGCTGTTTATATAGAGGTGGAGGCTAGGGTTAGATGGATTTCGAGTTTTGGGATGAGTAGAGGCCGGTTTAGAGTCCCACATGGGCTCCAAAAGAGTTAGGCACGACGTACCTAGGCCCACTTAACGTGAAACCCAAGAAACAAGTCATAAAACAAAAGATTAACTCGGAGTCGCGAAAGGACCGGACTAGTCCGAAGTCGTCCAGAGAGAAAATCGGACGAGTCTGGCCAAAAATCAGACAAGTCCGAATTTGAACAGAGAGGAAAACGGACAAGTCCGCTGGAACACCGGACTAGTCCGAAAAAGTCCAGGGACTTAGCAAATTTTCAAGGATTCATGGAATATCGGACTAGTCCGCACAAAATCGGACAAGTCCGAATTTTTTTCAGAGCCAAAATCGGACTAGTCCGCAGCAAAAACGGACAAGTCCGTTTTTAGTCAGAGAGAAATCGGACTAGTCCTCAGTAAAATCGGACTAGTCCACACTTTCCTGCGTTTTAAGTGAGGTTTTGCTCCAAATCAATTTTAAATGCTCCGAAATAAAGTTAAACTCGTTCCTCTTTATGTGGGTTAATGTTAAACATGTATATGAGTGTATGTAGGGCATGATGCATGAAAATGAGGGTGTTACAAACCTACCCCCCTTAAAATGAATCTCGCCCTCGAGATTCGACGCGGAAGAGAAGAGATAGGGAAATTCCTTCTTGAGATCATCTTCTAGCCTCCAAGTTGCTTCTTTTCCGGTATGGTGCTTCCATTGAACTTTACACCATCTAATGACCTTGTTCCTTGTGACCCTCTCCTTAGTTTCCAAGACTTTGACCTGTTGCTCGGCATACGTCAAATCTTCCTCTAGTTCCAATTCTTCCATTGGCACTTGTTCTTCCGGTACTTTCAAACACTTCTTGAGCTGGGAAACATGAAAGACATCATGCACGTCTGAAAGATGAGGTGGCATCTCCAACTTATACGCTACTTCTCCTCTTTTGTCCAAAATTTTGAATGGACCAATATAGCGAGGTGCAAGCTTCCCTCTTATGTGAAACCTCTTATGACCTCTCATTGGTGACACCTTGAGGTAAACAAAATCTCCTATTTCAAAGGCTAATTTCCTTCTCCTATTATCCGCATAGCCTTTTTGCCTTGATTTCCTTGATCTCTTCATCTGCGGTTTGGGCCTCTCGAATTTCTTGCTCCAAGGTTGGGTTTAACTCCATCATCTCCGTCTCATTTGCAAACCCGAGGTTCAACCGTTCAAACTCCTTACATAACTCGAATGGTAACTCTCAAACTAAGAGTCGATGACTTACTCCCTTTCTACTCAAAGCATCGGCCACTACATTGGCCTTTCCCGGATGATAGTTGATCCCCAAATCATAATCTTTGATGAGCTCCAACCATCTTCGTTGCCTCAAGTTCAGATCCGCTTGTGTGAAAATATACTTCAAACTCTTATGATCCGTGTAAATTTCACACCTATGTCCAAGAATATAGTGTCTCCAAATCTTCAATGCATGTACCATGGCTGCAAGTTCTAAATCATGAGTGGGGTAATTCTGCTCATGTTTCTTCAATTGTCTTGACGCATACGCGACCACTTGACCTTCTTGCATCAATACACACCCATGTCCTTGTCTCGATGCATCACAATAGATGTCGAAACTCTTGCTTACATCCGGTAATATCAAAACTGGTGCTGTTGTCAACCTTTTCTTCAACTCCTCAAAACTATTCTGACAAGCTTGAGTCCATCGGAATGACTTCCCCTTCATTAGCAATTCCGTCATAGGCTTGGCTATTTTGGAGAAGTCCTTGATGAATCGACGGTAATATCCAGCCATTCCAAGAAAACTCCTTATTTCCTTGACGTTCTGTGGCGGTTCCCACTTAAGTACATCTCTCACCTTCCCTGGGTCAACTGATACTCCTCCTCCGGAAATAATGTGGCCTAAGAAAGAAACTTCACGTAACCAGAATTGACATTTACTGAACTTGGCATACAATTGGTGTTCTCGTAGCTTCTGCAATGTAAGCCCCAAGTGTTCCTTATGTTCCTTCTCATCCTTCGAGTAGATCATAATATCATCAATAAACACCACAACAAACTTATCCAAGTACTCCATGAAGACCTTATTCATGAGGTACATAAAGTAGGCAGGCGCATTTGTCAATCCAAAAGACATCACGGTGTACTCATAAGATCCATACCGTGTTCTAAAAGCTGTTTTGGGTATGTCCGATGGTCTGATCTTCATTTGAAAGCATCCCGACCTCAAATCAATCTTGGAAAACACAAAGGCGCCTTTCATCTGATCAAACAAATCCTCTATACGGGGCAAGGTGTACTTGTTCTTGATTGTTACCTCATTGAGAGCTCGGTAATCCACGCACATCCTTTGGGATTTGTCCTTCTTGTCCACAAATAGAACGGGCGCTCCCCAAGGCGAAGAGCTTGGGCGAATAAAACCCTTCTCTAATTGCTCTTGAATTTGCTTCTTGAGCTCTGCTAATTCCATAGGAGGCATCCTATACGGCCTCATAGCTATAGGTGCAGTTCCAGGTAATAAATCTATAACAAACTCAATGTCTCGATCAGGTGGCATACCTGGCAACTCATCTGGAAACACATCCAAAAATTCACACACTACCGGAATCTCCTCAATTGCGGCACTGTCCACATGATTCAGCTCCAATTGCTTCGGTGCGGTTTGAGATGCTTCAAATTCTACGGTGATCCCTTCCTCATTAGTCAACTTCACCGTCTTTGTGGCACACTCAATAACTCCATTGTGCTTCCTCAACCAGTCCATACCAAGTATAATGTCCAATCCTTGAGAATCCAAAACTATGAGGTTGGCGGAGAAGTCTACCCACCTTATTCTAAGGCTTACTTTTGGACATACTATATTTGTCCTCATCTCTACTCCAGGAGACTTAACCAACAGAGTAAACTTCATATGAGAGATAGGCAAACTATACTTGGCAAGATACTTCGATGCAATGAATGAATGCGATGCTCCAGAATCAAATAACATAGTCGTGGGGTTGGAGTTGGCGAGAAACATACCAATGACCACATCATCCGCTTGTTGAGCATCCTCCGTAGAGACATGGTTCACGTTGCCACGAGCAAAATTCTGCTGTCCACGGCTTCCTTGTGGTTGTCCTCCATTAGGTCTTGGGTTTTGCCTCGGTGCATTGCTTCCTTGACCAAGGCCCAACTTAGGACATTGATGCGCAAAGTGTCCAGCTTCTCCACAAGTATAACACTTCCTAACTCCACTAGAATTATTGGGACGAGTTTGGTTTTGAACATTGGCTCTAGGAAAATCAGCACGAGGTGCATAAGGCATCGGAGGCCTAGGTGCTTGCATGACAGGGCGTTGCTGCACGAACTGAGTTGGGCGTGGAGCATAACCAGGGCGCTGAGCAGGAATAGAGGAGCTGTAATGAGGCGCATTTGGTGGTGCAAGGCGAGGGCGCACATTACTTCCTTGTTGCTGTCCTTGATATGGCGCCTTCCTCTTGATTTCTTGCTCCATCTCATGGATCTTGTTCTCAACCACAATTGCTTTGTCCACAAGTTTCTGAAAATTGGCATAATCGCAGTTGAGTAGTTGCACTTGGATTTCATTGTTCAAGCCTCTCATGTACAAATATTGCTTCCGGCTGTCCCGACTAACATCCTCAGGCGCATACCTTGAGAGTTGAGTGAATTTATTGAGATATTCACTCACGCTTGATCTTCCTTGCCTTAAATTATCAAATTCTTGCCTCTTCAAGATCATAACACCCTCGGGCACATAATGAGAACGAAAATTCTCCTTGAATTCGGCCCAAGTGATTCTTTCTTGGTTCTCATGAGCACTGCAATAAGCATCCCACCAATCTGCAGCTGCTCCAACGAGTTGATGAGAAGCAAACAAGACCTTCTCCCGGTCACTGCATTGGACAATAGCTAGCTTCTTCTCCACGGACTTGAGCCAATCGTCCGCATCCATAGGGTTTGCGGCTTGAGCAAAGGTTGGCGGCCTAGTCCTCATAAACTCTCCCAACCGGTTATGAGGAGGCGGGGGTGGTGGTGGAGGCATGTGGGGCTGATTGTTGATATTGCCAGCCTGCAGCTGTCCCATAGTTTGTATCATGGTCTGCATGAGCTGGTTTTGCATGGCCAATAGCTGCTCGATGTTGATACCTCCCTGAGTAGATCCTTGCCCATTGTTGTTCTGAGGCACTCCATTGTTCTCCTCTTCATCATTGCCATCCCTCTGGTTGCGAGTCCTCACCATCCGAAGAAAAGTAGTAGGTAAGAATTAGAAAATGTCCCCAACTATATGCATGAAGGGATATGAAACTAAACAGCTAGCTACACTAGCCTAGGTGGACATGGCAATGCTAAGGCATCCCAAAATCCTCTATTAAGCACACAAGCAAACAATATATATAGCAAACAGCACTCCAAGCAATAACACATCGATTCCTGAGTGCTCCTATGTGCTCTAAAGTGTCCATTCTATCTAGGCTGCATCCTACGGTCAACCTGTGGCTCTGATACCAATCTGTGACGCCCGGTTCCGAAAAATGAACCAAGCTAATGTATATGTGTGCCCAGGATGTTCATCACACATACACGAGTGCAATCACAAAAGAGTATACAGAAAATTACCACAGAACAAGATTAATTAACCAATTTTTATTACACAAACCAGATTATCCTCGAATACAAGCTCCAATGAATATTAATGACAAGTTCAACTAATGCAGCGGAAATAAACTAATTAAGCAAACTAAGCAACTATGCAGCATAAGCGACAGGGTATGTATGCGCAACTCCAATCAACACCACAGGCAAAGCTGACGGTAGACACGGCCTAGAACTCCGCATTATCGCCATTAAACTCCCAATCCTGACCTGCAACTGTTGGGGGGGATTGCAAGAGTGAGTACATGTCGTACTCAGCAAGTGTGGAAAGTATGATATGTGGCTGATTCAAATGACGACAATAATAATGGCAAAGTGCTGAAAAGTACAGTAAAACATTTGAAAAGCAACATATTATATGTATGTGAAGTAAACCCATCATAATCATAATAATATCATAATACCAGTCCATAATTCACCATCCTTATCAATAATTCCAGATTTCACCATTGCCAATAATCATATTCAATACCAGAAATAAATCCATAACCATCCATAACCATCACCAATACCAAATACCCTCTAATCATGGAAGTTGTCCAGGTGCTCATAACCGGGAGTACGGCTATCAAGATAGTTTTATTTGACTCTGCAGAGTTTGTACCTCTTTACCCACGTGTTCGTGATTTCATCACCTTTTGGCGACTAAGAATATCCCTTATGCCCATGACCCGTCAGTCATATTACACACATCCGTTGGTGTGTGGCCAAGAGATCACAAAATAGCCTTTACAAAGGGATTACTAGCCTATTTAGACCCCACTGAGGTTTCACCGGTGGCGATGCCTCCAACTGAGCACATCTTCAACCAAGGGCCCCCTCTTGAGCCATTCGGATCCCAGGGTAGTCCCACCAATCATCAACAAACCCAATCCAACTACCCCTTTCCTGAGCATCCACAATGGTCTAAACAGCACTAGCAAAGCCCTAATTAATCAGCTACGCTGCACCCATACTTGGCCTCGTGGTGGCACTGTAGTCCTGGCTTATTCTCGCATGAACCGGTCCTTAGATCTAAAGCAAGCAAACCACCATAACATCCAACCCATCCACATACCAGGCTTGCTTAGATCTCCCATTACAATACCATATTAACCAGTTCATGTTATCCATAATCTCATTCATGCATAAATAAATTGATTGGTATAGTTGTTTTCCATCCCAGTTGATTAAACGAAGCAAAAAGTAAAAAGCCTTCTCGACTCTCTACCATAAATTCTATGTGACAAGGGTGGTCAAACAAAACTAGTAAACTTCCTACCATAGGATTTCCCATCAAATTGACACAAGCATGCAGTTTTACAAACAAAACATTTATTTTCAAAACAGGATTAATATGCTTCAAGGACACTTGCCTTGCTCTTGCTGTTGATTAGGGTCAAAGCCTTCGAACTCCTGGTGCTGTAGATCCTCCGCGGCACTTTCTAGCGCAAATCCGTCTAATCCACACAATAAACATACAAGACAAGAAACACAATCAAAGAGTGCACAAATATTACTCAATATGACATGACATGCATGATCGATGCAAATGCAAGGTAGAACTTGTTACTAGATTGCTTTTAATGATAACTAACTAGTTCTAATAGCTTTTAACAAGTTTATACAGGTTTGGATTCGATTAGATCAAATTTTAGAATTAATTCAACACAATTTAACCAGAAAGATTGGACTAGTTCGCTAGGGACCGGACAAGTCCGCACTCTGCGAGATCAGCGGATTAGGGTTTTCTAGATCGACGTGAATTTGGAGATTAGGGGTTGAATTCACGTAAGGAAAAGAGAATAGAAGGTAAACCAGGTGTTTAGAACTCCAATGAACCAAGAAACTTGGAGGTAACACTTGGATCTTGATGATCTAGGGTTGGTGATGAACTTGGAGATGAATTGGTGGTGAAGGACGAAACTTGGTGGAGATCTCTATCCTTCTTCGTTTCCTCCTCTTCTTCTTCTTGCTTGGGATCTTCCTCCCTCCTTGATGGTGGCTCCCCACGAACTAGGGTTTGGGTGGGTGGAAAAGTGGCAAATAGATGTCAAACGAAGGGGTGGGGCTGTTTATATAGAGGTGGAGGCTAGGGTTAGATGGATTTTGAGTTTTGGGATGAGTAGAGGCCGGTTTAGAGTCCCACATGGGCTCCAAAAGAGTTAGGCACGACGTACCTAGGCCCACTTAACGTGAAACCCAAGAAACAAGTCGTAAAACAAAAGATCAACTCGGAGTCGCGAAATATCGGACAAGTCCAGAAAGGACCGGGCTAGTCCGAAGTCGTTCAGAGAGAAAATCGGACAAGTCTGGCCAAAAATCGGACAAGTCCGAATTTGAACAGAGAGGAAAACGGACAAGTCCGCTGGAACACCAGACTAGTCCGGAAAAGTCCAGGAACTTAGCAAATTTTCAAGGATTCATGGAATATCGGACTAGTCCGCACAAAATCGGACAAGTCCGAATTTTTTTTCAGAGCCAAAATCGGACTAGTCCGCAGCAAAAACGGATAAGTCCGTTTTTAGTCAGAGAGAAATCGGACTAGTCCTCAGTAAAATCGGACTAGTCTGCACTTTCCTGCGTTTTATGTGCGGTTTTGCTCCAAATCAATTTTAAATGCTCCGAAATAAAGTTAAACTCGTTCCTCTTTATGTGGGTTAATGTTAAACATGTATATGAGTGTATGTAGGGCATGATGCATGAAAATGAGGGTGTTACATCCGGCAAGGTCCGGTGCTAGGTCCAACTAACTTTGGTTAATTCTGGCTCTAGGTCTGACTAGCTTTGGTAAGCTCGAGCGCTAGGTCCCGCTAGCTTTGGTTAGCTCCGGCGCTAGGTCCTGCTAGCTTTGGTAAGCTCCGATTCAAGCTCCAGTTATCTTTTGCAATGTTCGAAGCTTGATCGCAATGTTCCTTTTCTCCTGTGAAATGTTTCAAACTTGCTTTATTTTCTCAGAAAGATTGCTTAGTATTCATTTTCTAAGTTTTTGTTATGTTTTGGTTGGATATGGTTGATATCGTTTTGCTGTGGTTTGCAACACGCTTATGTGAAGTTCTCACGTAAGATGTTGTGTTTTGGAACTGACGTGAGTCAAGTCGCACACTTGGGCTCGTACGGATTGGTTGTTTGTTCATGTGCAGGTGTTGCTTGAGTTCAAGTCATGGCTGGTGACAGGATCCTTTGTACTAGCCCTAGGGAGGAGATGAGGTTCCAACAACCAAGTTTAGGAGGAATTGTGGTTGAATGGGTCAGGAGGTCGCGTAGGATGATTGAATTTAGGGCAGTGCATATGAAGGTTACTGGACATCGAAGGAAGGTGTTTGCACGTATGCATGCGCTTCATGACGTGGCAACATGGTTTCGAAGACGGGTTATGGAAGGAAAGATTTGGTTGGAAGGATCCAATCGTATTGGATTATGACTCTGGCTGCGGCAGAGTCGTGTTTTGGCTCGGATATAGAAAGTATGGAGTTGGTTATGATAGGATTTCGTGTGGGTCATGAATTTGAGTTGTTTTAGGAATGTGGGATACGTTCCTAAGTAGTTTTGAGGTCCTAATATTGCTTTTATCTGTGTATAGAAGAGTCTTGAGCAGCTATGGAAAGTTTCGATTCATGCATTGAGTAAGATTAGAGTCCTAGTTAGGTTTGGGTTGGCGTAAGGGCTGGTTATATAAGCAAGGGAGGCCAGAGCTCATGGTAGAAGACTTTGTGGCTGTTCCTCTTGTGTTTTGATCAATAAAATTGGTAGTTTGAAGGAATTTTTGTGCCATGTTCGTCTGACTTGTTTCAGACAAGTTTTCTCGTCGAGTTTCTGCACAACACTACCTTTTCTTTGGTGGTTTTATCATAACTCGAGTTTTACAGATCCGATTGACTTGATTCTTTTTGGGTTGTCTTTAAAACTTGATTTTCTATCATCTGTGAAAATTTCACAGTCATTGGATTTGTGGTTTCTGATCTACACGAGTTTCTTTGCAGTGTTCCAGAACTGTTTTTCTCGGGTAGGACAGATTGACCTTTGTTCGATCTTTCAATCGTAACTTGAGTTTCTCTCGACGGATTTTCTTGAATCTTGTTGTGAAGTATTCGTGACTTGATTATCTACAACATATACTAGTTTTATCATAGTTGAACACATTTAGATTAGTCGCACACACAATCTTTTAACAGATCGGTTTTCTGCCGAGGGGTTTTTCGTTGCTTTTGCTAAAAAAATTTAATATACCATTCACCCCCCTCTTGTAGCTTTACACGTGCTCTTCGATCCTACGATTGGTATTACAGCCAGGGTGCTCTAATCATTGTGATTTGCACGTGTTTTGACTAACCATCATGGAGAAATATTCTGCCAAACCTTGTGTGTTTGCTGGTATCAATTTTTAGGTTTGGAAGGCATGTATGGAAGCCTATATCCAGGCACAAGGCTTCACCATATGGGAAAAGGTATACAAACCTTATGAAGTGACACCAAACAATCAAGTTACGGCTATAAACCTACGAGACATTGACAACAACAACAAAGCCTGCAACTTGATCATTCAAGAACTCACTCAAAGCGACTTTGATCATGTCGCACATCTCCGATCAGCATACAATGTTTGGAGGGCTCTCTGTGATTATCACGAAGGCTCCAACACAATCAAGGAGGTAAAACAATATATGTTCAAAAGGGAATACATGCATTTTGAGATGCAGCCTGATGAGTCCATGGATCAACTTTTTGCCCAATTCAATAAAATTCTCAGTAATCTACATAGTGTCAATGTAATCTTTTCTGGTGTTGAGAATGCTAGGCAACTCCTTAGTGCATTAGACATAAAAATATGGGAAATGAAAGTAACATCCATCCGTGAATCAACTGTCATGAGTACTCTTACTTTAGATGTACTTTACTCTAAAATAAAAACTCATGAAATTGATATCTTATCACATAAGAATCCAAATAAGTCTATTGCATTTGTTTCACAACATTATATGCCTAGCTCTGGCCAGTCATCATCTTATAATACTCTTGCATTGTTGTCCTCACTCACCCTGGAGCAGATCAATGAATTTCCAGAAGAGGAGTTAGCACTCATCTCTACTAGATTCTCAACAGCATTGCAAAATCTGAGAACTAGAAGGAGAAGAAGCTCCGGACCACAACGCTGCTTTGAATGTGGTAAGACAGGACAATTTCGTACAGAATGCCCTAACCTTTCAGGTCCTACTCCCGTGAAGAAAAAAAGAACAAGGTCAAGATCACCTCTAGAAACTCCAACAAGAAAAAGAAGGGTTCTATAGGACGCAAGATGATAAACAACTTCATCACCGCACTTCAAGAGCTCAGTTCAAGTCATATAGACATTGGAAGTGATGAAGATGATGACGATTTGGCCAACTTATGCTTCATTGCGGGCAAAACAAGATCAAGCTCAAGTCAGGAGGATGCATAACACAACAGTGATGACGATGAGGTATGTTCTACCTGTAATGAAATGTGTGATGCAATTTCTCATGCAACTATTGTTGTCAAGAAAAAGGACAAAAGGCATAGGGATAATGCTGCTAAAATTGAATCACTAGAGTATGAAGTCAACCGTTTAAAAACATTGATTCCTAGTGATGATACATGTCCCTCATGTGGCTTAATCTATGAACAATTGTCCACATTAAGAAGTGCAGAGTCCTCCACTCTAGATAGACTTGATGAAGAAATTGAAAAGAACAAAAAGCTGTCTGACTTTAATGTTAAAAACTTAAAAGATGCTTCTTGTTCTATAGACAATTTGCATTGTTCTGCATGTGGTAATCTTGATAAGAAACTAAAAGATGCAATGAATGAAATTTTCATTCTAAATAATGCTTTACGAACACATGAAGTTAAAAATTGTTCTAACTACAAACTTAAATGAAAAGCTTCATGTAAAGACTGCCTAGTTATATCTAGAGAACTTGACAATAAAAATAAGATACTAGAGCGGTTTTATAATGGGAAGAAGAATCTAAACTTGCTGTTAAATTCTTCTGCAATAATAAAACTAGTTTAGGTTTTGATTCCCATGCTTATTCTAAAAAACACCCACCTCACGCTGTAAAATCATTTGGAAAAGGTTTAATCAAGATTGTCCCTAAACAAAAGGATGTGAGTTTTAAGTCTGCAATAGTGCTTTCTAATTTTGTTTTTAATACTGGATGCTCATCTAAACATGATCACAAAATTAAATTCTATTGTACATGCTGTGGTAAAGATGGTCTTGTCGTAGATTTCTGTTATAGACTAGCTAAACAAATTAAAAAGGATAAAATGTCTGCTAGATCTCACAACTTTCATGTAAACCAAAAAAAACATGCAGCCTGCTTTAATGAGTTACAAATTTGAAAAAGAAGCTTCAGGACCATCTAGTAAGAGATCTGCAAAGGCAGCTCGGTAGTTCCGATAGCTCCGAGAGCTCTCGGACCTTCTATTATTGCCTTCGGAACAATAGTTTTTTCACCCGGAGCTTCAACTTTTTCCTTTGGAACTGCTACTTCTACCTCCGGAGCTACTGGTTTTTGTGCTAAACGTGAAACAACTTTTAAATCAGTAGTTAAGAACAGAAAACCTCAATCTTTGACTCATAAACCTGCTGTTTTGTCATAGCTTTCATGTGCTTTTCCTGCTGCACGTCGTGTGACTCAGTACTAGATTCCTAAATGCATTTTGACTAACCCAAGTATTGAGTCATTGACGTACTGTTCTTCTATGTAGGTTACACACTTGAGGAAGGAAAAGATTTGGATTGTAGATTCAGGTTGCTCATGCGTAGAGAATGTTCTTCTATGTTGCACATTTACAAGACCTGTAACAAAGAGTGGTTCTCCTCCTCTTTTGTGTCACGTGTAGAGAATGTTACTTTTGCAGATACATCTTCAACTCCTATAATTTCTAACGGTTTGGTTATGGTAAATAATCACTACACTTTGAAAGATGTGTCACTTGTCAAAAATTTGAAATACAACTTGCTTTCTGCTTCACAATTGCTAGATGAGAATTTGGAAATTATTTTCACTAAAAGTTGTTGCAAAGTTGTAAATTCAAATAGTAAGCTTATTTTTAACATGTCTCGGTTTGGAAGAGTTTTTAAAGCCGATTTTGATATGTCTTCCTCGAAGCATAGGTGTCTAGTTGCTAATGATTCAAAGGACTTATATTTTTGGCATCGTAGACTTGGTCACGTAGGCTTTGATCATCTAACGCGTGTTAGTGCTTTTGATCACATATGTGGGCTGCCTAAGCTTAAAGGGGACAAAGAAATTGTGTGCTCTTCTTGTAGACACACTAAGATGGTTGCAGGTTCACATTCTTGTCTCAAAATGATCATGACAACTGAACCAGGTCATGTTTTGTACCTTGACATTGTAGGACCTTCACGTGTTCAATCCTTCGGAGGTAAATGGCATGTTCTTGTGATTGTTAATGATTACTCTAGATACTCTTGGGTTTACTTTATGGCATCTAAGAATGAAGCTTTTAGTCACTTTAGAACATTATTTCGTAGCTTATCAATTGATCATCCAACATCTTTAAAAGCAATTAGAAGTGATAACGGATCCGAATTTAAAAATAAATCTTTTGATCACTTTTGTGCTGAAAATGGAATAGATCATCAATTTTCTTCACCATATGTACCTCAACAAAATGGTGATGCAGAAAGAAAGAACAGAACCTTAGTTGATATGGGTAGGACTATGCTTGATGAATATCAAACTCCTAGGAAATTATGGGCTGATGCAATTACAACCGCTTGTTATGTCTCAAATCGTGTTTTCTTGCATGCTAAGCTAGGTAAAACACCATATGAGCTTCGGTTTGGACATAGGGCTAGTGTTACACACTTTCAGGTCTTTAGTTGCAAATGCTTTGTGAAGAAACATGGTAACCTTGATAAATTTGAACCTAGCTCCATTGATGGCATGTTTCTTGGTTTATCCATCTCATACTAGAGGCTACCGTGTGCTTTTACTTGACACTAACAAAATTGTGGAGACTTGTGAGGTGTATTTTAATGAAGCAAGCCCATGTACTAGCTCAAACATTGCAGGTCCAGATCTATATCCTCTGGGGGAGGGTATTCTCGAAGAAGAAGAAGAAGAGTCAGTGATATTGCGTGGTAGTTCTGAAGCTGACACGTGTCCAGCTCTGAACTTTGAACAAGCTCTGACTACCATCTCTGCTAGTCCTGATCGTCCACAAGCCATAATCTCATCAATCTTCGATGAACCTGGTGAAGAAGAAGCTTGTGAGATGTCTGTTCCCCTACTTATTTACAAGAATCTTCCCCCGCAACAGATAATTGGAAGCTTGCATGAACGAGTTACAAGATCCAGGTTTTCCGACCCCAATTCTCATGCTCATTCTGCTTTTGTTGCTTCTTTTGAACCCAAAGATATATCACACGCACTCACTAATGAATCTTGGATTATTGCCATGCAAGAAGAGTTAGAAATTTTGAAAGAAATAATGTTTGGAAACTTGTACCTCCACCTAAAGGTCACACTTTAATTGGAACTAAATGGGTGTTTAAAAATAAATGAAGTGAGGATGGGATTGTTGTTAAGGCTAGGTTGGTTGCTCAAGGTTTCACACAAATTGAAGGTCTATATTTTGATAAAACTTTTGCTCTTGTTGCTAGATTAGAAGCCATAAAAATTTTGTTAGCTTTTGCTGCATCTAAAGGTTTCAGGTTATATCAAATGGATGTAAAAAGTGTTTTTTTAATGGCTACATAGATGGGGGGGGGGGTTTATGTTAAGCAACTACCTGGTTTTGAAAATCCAGATTTCTCTAATCATGTTTTTAAACTGACTAAAGCCCTGTATGGTCTAAAACAAGCTCCTAGAGCACGGTATGATAGGTTAGAAACATTCTTACTTGAAAAGGGGTTTACCATGGGAGAGGTTGATAAAACTCTTTTTGTGCTTAAGCATGGCAATGATTCATTATTCGTTCAAGTGTATGTGGATGATATTATCTTTGGTTGTGCTTCTCATGATCTTGTGTCCAAGTTTTCATCAATGATGAGTTCAGAATTTGAAATGAGTATGACGGGTGAACTCACGTACTTTTTTGGGGCTGCAAATCAAGCAAACTAAGGAGGGAACCTTTGTGCATCAAATGAAGTATAAGATACCTTCTTAAGCTCTTCAACATGGACAAAAGCAAGATTTTTCGGACACCAATGGGAACAATATCAAAACTTGAACTTGATGAAGCTGGTGAACCTGTGGATCAAAAAGAATATAGAAGCATGATCGGCTCACTTTTGTACCTCACGACATCAAGACCGAACATACAAATCAGCATATGTCTTTGAGCACGGTTTCAAGCTTCCCCACGTGCTTCACATCGTCAACCCATCAAAATAATTCTCAGGTACTTACATGTAATTCAAGAATTTGGCATTTTTCTTCCTTCTTCCTCAACCATTACTTTGAAAGCTTTTTCAGATGCTGATTTTGGGGGTTGTAAGATTGATAGGAAAAGTACTTCTGGTGCTTGTCATTTTCTTGGTAATTCACTTGTTACTTGGTGCTTTAGAAAACAAAATTCAGTTGCACAATCCACAGGCGAATCTGAATATGTACCTGCTGCTAGTGCTTGCTCACAAATTCTTTGGATTGTTCAAACACTTAAGGACTATGGGGTTGATCTAGATAGTGTTCCACTGTTTTGTGACAACACTAGTGCCATTTGCATTGCTAATGCCCTTGTGCAACACTCAAGAACAAAGCACATTGATATTAGGTATCACTTTCTCCGTGATAACGTTGAAAAAGGAAACATTGTGCTTCACCATGTGAATACCGAACAACAATTGGCTGACATTTTCACAAAACCTTCGGATTTCACTTGTTTTTGTTACATTCGTAGTGAAATAGGGGTTATGCATCCTCATGGCTCAAATTGAGGGGGAGTTTTCAAACTTGGGAAGTCTATGTGTGAATCTGAACTTAAAATAATATGAGCATAGTATTTCATACATATATTACTTTATGATTCCTTTTACATGCTGAAAGTTTTACTACATTACTCATGTTATACATTTTCTAGTTTTTGCCATGACTAGTAATTGGAATAATTACTTACACTAAATCTTGTCATGATTGAACTTTCTTGCTGTTTTGATCTTGTTGCACGATCACAAGTGCTTTTAATCATACTGAATTAATCAAGTAATCAACTCACATGTTGAGTTTTATGAACAAATATAAATTGAGAAAAGATCAAGAGAATATGCATGAATCGCACTTCTTCTTTTGAGATGGCTTATCATTGCACTTAGATATGAACTTGGAAGAAGTTGTGTATGACTAAAATCATGTCCTTAAGCTTCTGATTGTCAAATGACATAGGCTTGGCTTGATTGGTTAGAATAAGGCAGATGCACATATAATCTCTTGCAAATTTCATATGATCAAAATTTCTGGTTTAAAAAAAAAGAAAATTGCAGCAACAAGTATCATGCCTTCAGGTTTTGAAATAGTTAAGTTTGTGAGATCTTGACTTGCTTAAATTGAAAATTACATTTGATCTCTAGCATGGCTTACACTACTTTATGTATCACATTGTTGTGATAGTGTAAGTTACTTGATAGTATGGATTGGATGAGCTTTGTTTTATATGTATATGTTATAATGTGCTCATAACAAATTAAAATTTCTCTTTTGTACCTTGTTGAATTCATTGTCAAAGGGGGAGAAGTATGCAAGGGGGAGAAATATGTATAGGGGGAGAAATTGTTTTCAAAACTTTTCATGCCAATGTTCGGATTTTAAGTGGTGTTGCCAATGCATTCATCAAGGGAGAGATTGTGAGACCTATGTGTGCTAAATATATTGGCTTTGGCGATAAAAGTTTTGAATACTATCAAAACACGTTTATCATCAAGGTACGACTCTAGGTCTGAGCTCCAGCAAGGTCCGACGATAGGTCCAACTTGTTTTGGGTAGCTCCGGCAAGGTCCAGCGCTAGGTCCGACTAGCTTTGATTAGCTCCGACTCTAGGTCCGACTAGCTTTGGTAAGATCCAGCGCTAGGTCCTGCTAGCTTTGGTTAGCTCCGGCGCTAGGTCCTACTAGCTTTGGTAAGCTCCGATTCAAGCTTCGGTCATCTTTTGCAACGTTCAGAGCTTGATCGCAATGTTCCTTTTTTTTCTGTGAAATGTTTGGAACTTGCTTTATATTCTTGGAAAGATTGCTTAGTATTCATTTTCCAAGTTTATTGTGCGTTTTGGTTGGATATGGTCGATATAGTTTTACTGTGGTTTGCAACACACTTATGTTAAGTGCTCACGTAAGCTGTTGTGTTTTGGAAATGACGTGAGTCAAGCCATGGACTTGGGCTTGTACGGATTGGTTGTTTGTTCATGTGCAGGTGTTGCTTGAGTACAAGTCATGGCTGGTGACAGGATCCTTTGTACTAATCCCGGGAAGGAGATGAGGTTCCAACAACCATGTTCAGGAGGAATTGTGGTTCAATGGGTCAGGAGGTCGCGCAGGATTATTGAATTAAGGGTAGTGCATATGAAGGTTACGGGACGTCGAAGGAAGGTGTTCTCATGTATGCATGCGCTGCATGATGTGGCAACATGGTTCCGAAGATTGGTTATGGAATGAAAGATTTGGTTGGAAGGATCCAATCGTATGGGATTATGACTCTGGCTGCGGCAGAGTCGAGTTTTGGCTCGAATATAGAAAGTATCGAGTTGGTTATGATAGGATTTTGTGTGGGTCACGAATTTGAGTTGTTTTAGGAATGTGGGATACTTCATAATTAGTTTTGAGGTCCTAATATTGCTTCGATCTATGTATAGAAGAGTCTTGAGCAGTTACTGAAAGTTTCAATTCATAAATTGAGTAGGATTAGAGTCCTAGTTAGGTTTGGGTTGGCATAAGGGCTGGTTATATAAGCAAGGAAGGCCAGAGCTCGTGGTAGACAACTTTGTGGCTGTTCCTATTGTGTTTTGATCAACAAAATTCTTAGTTTGAAGGAACTTTTGTGCCTTGTTCATCCGACTTCTTTCAGACAAGTTTTCTCGTTGAGTTTATGCACAACACTACCTTTTCTTCGGTGGTTTTATCATAACTCGAGTTTTACAGATCTGATTGACTTCATTCTTTTTGGGCTGTCTTTACAACTTGATTTTCTATCAACTGTGAAAATTTCACGGTCATTGGATTTGTGGTTTCTGATGTACACGAGTTTCTTTGTAGTGTTCTAGAACTGTTTATCTTGGGTAGGACAAATTGACCTTTGTTCGATCTTTCGATCGTAACTTGAGTTTCTCTCGACAGATTTTCCTGATTCTTGTTGTGAAGTATTCGTTACTTGATTCTCTACAATATATACTAGTTTTTTCATAGTTGAACACATTTATATTAGTTGCACACACAATTTATTTAACAGATGGGTTTTCTGCCAAGGGGTTTTTCGTTGCTTCCGCTAAAAATTTTTATTCTACTATTCACTCTCCTCTGGTAGCTTTACACGTGCTCTTTGATTCTCCAACATGGAATCCACAATAAAACAAGAAACGCTTCATCCAAGTATATGAATAAAAGAAGACTAAAGATGTTATCTTTATTATGCATAAAGTCACCAATACAATAAGGAATACGTGAGCCCTACCTTTCCCAATTTGGAATTGGGAAGGGAGAGACTCCCTCATTCCTTTTCTAATTTGGACTAGGGACAAGAAACTCTCTTCTCTACAAACTAAACTCCTATAAGACTATGAAATATAGTGTATTCGATAGTATGATGTTCAAGTGGTATGTGTGAGAAGTGAGGGAAGGGGGTCTTATTTATAGTTGGAGAAGGGTCGGTTCCCGCCACCAAAAGCGCGCGAATTAGTCTTCATCATGATTAGGGCACCACAGGAAGTCGACACGTGGAAGTTGACCTAGTTTGGCGCAAATTCCACTTCAGTTGAACAGAGAGTTCGGGCAAACTGGTCTTATGACCAATTCCAGTGTGCTTCCTCGAGTTAATTCCAGATGGGTACCATTGACTGATATGAGTGATACACTGTTGGATGGCTTCGGATGCTACTGTTTGTGGGCCATTTGATCCATGTGATGCCATGTGTCGATGCATGATAGGCTGGGATGGTAATTTATAGGATTACTCCCCCTCTTTTACCTCATTTTTTGCATAAAATGCCTGCATGCACTATTCTTCTAAAGACGAGTGGAAATAGGATAAGTAGAAATGTGATGTGTGCAAGAAGTGGTATTTACTTCAAATAATTAAATTATATTGACGGGTGAAATTGAAATATAACAGTCGTCAACACACGTGTTGACCGCTCATGGCTGCCTAGAGGCGGTGAAGACTGATTCACGCGCTAATTGTGGCGGGAACAGCCTCTACTCCATGTATAAATTGGGGTGGTGGATCCCTCACTTCTCCCACACACCACACAAGCATTCTCTCTTGTATTACACTAGTGCTCTCTTAGTCCTTAGTGGAGTTTAGGCTGTAGAGAGTAGCCTCTATTCCAAAGTCAAAATTGGGAAAGGTATGGATTATGTTTCTTTACTTTTTATTTGTGACTTTATGCTTTATAATAATAATATTATTAGTCTTTATTTATTTATATACTTGGGAAAGCGCTTCTTGTTTGATCGTGGGGTCCATGTATGTTCTATGTGTAGATGTTATTATGATCTAGTCATAATGTTCATATCTTGTTATGATAAACCTCAAACACCAACACTAAAGTTTAATTAGGTATTAATATGATTATGTTAATATGAATATGTTAGTTCTTGGTCCCAACATTGGTTCAACGATATTTAGTTTAGTCATTGCCTTAGCGTGATATTTGTATCTGGACTCTTAAGGTATTTACTTAACATATAAGCATGGTTCTTAGATAGTTAAGTAGCGTTGGATGTCTCGTAGACTCACGGGTTGTAGGGGATGGCAGCAGGTGATGACAACCCTGTCCGTCCTTTGTAATCCCCATGTTCAGCTATGCCACATGCTCGAGATCGGAATCGTCATGACGTTGTCAGGGGTGAGTGTGTGCCCCCATATGTTTGACCACAAAGCCCTAGTATTTACCGTTAGCATATTCATGTGTACTCTATTAGGCTATGTATATTTGTAAATAGAGCATAGTAGGACTACTCTATATGATACCTTAACCCTCAGTAGGACAACCTTACCCCTTAGAGTAGATTGCTTAGTTGTGTGTCGCACTACCCCTATTATCATCTTATCAATGTTCTGATAATTACCTAGTAACCTATACCTTGATCATGAATAGTGTTTACATTACTTCACTGCCTTCCTTTGGAAAAATACGATACCCTTGGGAATACTCTTGGGTGAAATGTTATGATAGTATCTTCCGTGCGCTTGCGGATCTCATCTCTCACCGGAGATCTTTGGTGTTAAGAAATGCCAACAACGGGGGAAGTGTCGCAAGAAACACTTCGACATATACCTTTCCAACGGCTAATCATATGACCTCATAGTTGTTCTGGACTGAGAGTTGTAGAGTTTTGAATATGGCAGATTTTCTGGTTAAATTTTGACAGAACCTCCCATAAAAGTGTTGTTTTTGTGCACAGTTTAAACAGGTAATATATTTCAAATATGCACCAACTTCCAATTAAAAATTTTTAATACATCATAACAGTTTCCAGAAATGTACACATCCCCACCTTACATCATGCATACATGTGCATGATCGACAAAATTCCAAACTAGGTACATAAGGTTTAGAATCTGTACAGTCAAAACACCTTCAACGATAATTTGAATTCGAACCAGTTACAATCAGATTCAGCTTTAGAGTTGAATACAAAGTGGATACAGAACTGACTAAGATTTCCGGAAATGTATATATATGCCTATGTCCCGGTTCTATAGTAAGAGATATGGCTGTTCAAATTCAGAGAAAATCTGGTACAGTTTGGTCACCTCTTTGCAAGTGCACCAGTTTGAATCCAAATTCAAAACCTTCTGTGCCAAATTAGGCAAAACTTCGAATTAAACAATTGCATAACATCACCTCCCCTTTCCAGAAATGTATCACAATGCTCCAGAAGATCAACCTACAAGGAGATATTGCAAAAATACACAGACAGGTTCAAAAACCCAAGAAACTGTAGCAGGTTTTAAAATTTGAACTTTTGACTTTGATTGTGTTACTCTCCTGGCGTGCTATAGACAAGATTTAGAAGATTCTTCAAACTTTCCTAAAAGCTTGACACATCCACATTGGAAAAAATATTCTCTGAGATACACTCTGTGCAATTTTCTGCCTTGAAACCGCCCCAAAACAGAGGATCCAGATATGGGTGCTATACTAGTCCTCTCCACCATTCTTAACCCAAGCAAGTTTTTCAAACCACATTTGACATGATTTCTTGTACTTTGTAAATGCATCTAGGCATTCCCTTGTAGGTTTTGGTCGATCGACGACAAACAAGTGAAGAGCTAATGAAATTTGCTAAGTGAGAGCAGGTCACATGGAGAAGGTGATTGAAACAAAAAGGGAAAAAGGTGAATTTGAAGGAAAATGATGAACAGAAGGACAAAGAACCTAGTTTATAGATTGTAGTCTTTGTGTGTGTGAGTTATCCTCTCAAGAGCTTAATTCTTGCATGAGAAGTATGAGAGGGTAATCAAAATTAAAATTGACACACACACACCGGACTTTTCCTTTTTATACTAGGTGAGTCCGCACTACACAATCACTTCACAAACATAGCCAATTTTCCCAGTTGATCACTCACCGAACTTGTCCGTTTTTGAACAGACTAGTCCGTTATATGCTATTGTTACAAATCAGACTAGTCTCGCAACACTCACTTTAGTCTTAAAGTACTTACAGTATCACATCGGACTTGTCCGTTATTGTAAGAACTTATAGATGGCCAATGGGTCATGTCAGGCTGGTCCGTCAAGATGCCGACCGGGCTTGGGCCTAAAAATGTTCGGTCTAGCCTGACACGATTATTAAACGGGCCATGCCATGCTGGCCCAGTAGACATTCCCCTCAGCCCAGGAATGGCCCGAGGCACGGCTAAACAGGTTGTGCCGACCCGAGCCTGTCATCCGCCGCCACCCCCGATCCGCTCATCCAGGCATCTACGAACGCTGGCACCAGCACCGCTGCCCCCAATCCGCCCATCCATGTAGGTCGCTAGCCCATGAATCCGCCCTCCACATATGAAGCGTGTGGCGCGGCTGCTTCGTCGCTCCTCCATGCCAGATCTTGCAGTCAAGCCGTGAGCGCTGGATCTCGTTGTGGCCTCCAACGAGAGCAGGGGTCACGATATAAAGGTGGACGATGGACGAGGGTGCTGTTGGTGGAGGAAGGAGTGAGAAGTGGTGTCGCTCAGGGAACCGCGGAGGCAGCACAACCTAGGATGCGGGAGGCGGAGGGAGCCAAGGTGGAGGTTGGTGGTAGGCGAAGCCGCAGAGGGAGTCCATGGGAGCCGGAGCACCAGCCGCCAGGTGAACGTGGATGGTGCGGCTGCATGTAACCTGATTTACGATTTGGAGAGGACCACCCAACTTTTATATTGAACCTACCAAGACGGGCTTTTGTGGGTCGTGTTGGGCTGGGTTGTGCACAGATGGACAGGTTATGCCAAAGACCGTTCATACCGAACTGTCACTTGGAATTCACAGCCAATGCAACAACACCCGCCCATGCAAGCACCTTGCTTACCTTTGCAGCCCTCATTACGCCCAAATATGTTGCTTATGCTCAAAGCCAGCCTCGCCCTATCTTTGCTGGTGCCACTGGTGGAAAGACTTGCTATACTTGTGGTCAAACGGGTCATTTTGCAAATCAATGCCCAAGATCAGGTCAAGGTCAGATGAACAGTGTTCCAAGGCAGAATCCTAGGCCCAATGGAAGAGCAACTCAAGGAAACCATGGACCGCAAAATTTTGCTCGTGGCAAGGTGAACCATGTATCTGCAGAAGAGGCTGAACAAGCTGAAGATGTTGTGATTGGTATGTTCCTCGCAAACTCCAACCCCTCTACTATATTATTCGATTCTGGAGCATCCCATTCATTCATCTCATCAAAGTATGTTGCAAAGCATAGCATGCCTATATCATACCTGAAGTATACTTTGTTGGTTAAATCTCCTGGAGGAGAGATGATGACAAATATAGTATGTCCAAAATAAGTATTTCCATAAGGGGGGTAGATTTCCTGGCCAACCTTATAGTCCTGAATTCGCAAGTCTTGGAGATTATACTTGGAATGGATTGTGTAAGGAAGCATAACGGAGTGATTCAGTGTGCTACTTGGACAGTGCAATTGACAAATGAAGAATGGGTCAGTATAGATTTCAAGGCAGTTTAGCCGACAACCGAGAAGGCAATGGTAAATCACTTAGAAGGAGTAACTTTGGAGGAAATTCCAATTGTTTGTGAGTACCCAAATGTGTTTCCAGAGGAATTGCCCGGTATGCCACCTGATCATGACATCGAGTTTGTCATTGATTTCATACCTAGAACTACACCTATAGCAAAGAGGCCATATAGGATTCCTCCTAAGGAATTAGCGGAGCTCAGCAGATCAAGAGCAGTTAGAGAAGGGTTTTATACGCCAAATTTCGTCGCAAAAGGGAGGCCCAACGCTTTTCGTAGATAGGAAATATGGATCCCAAAGGATGTTTGTGGATTACTGGTCTCTCGACGAGGTGACAATATAGAACAAGTACACGCTACCTCTCATAGAGGATCTGTTCGACCAAATGAAGGAAGCCAGAATATTATCTAATATTGACCTTCAGTTGGGATATTTCCAAATGAAGTTTAGACCATCAGACAGACCTAAAACAACTTTCAGGACACGGTATGGATCCTATGAGTACACATTCATGTCATTTGGGCTGACTAATGCACTCGCATACTTCATGTATCTTATGAACAAGGTTATCATTGAGTATTTGGATAAGTTCGTGGTAGTTTTCATTAATGACATCATGATCAACTCGAAAAGTGAAGAGGGGCACGAAGAACATCTAAGGCTGACCTTGCAGAAACTGCGAGAGCACCAGTTGTATGCCAAGTTCAACAAGTGCCAATTCTGGGTGGGGGAGATATCATTCCTAGGCCATGTTATATATGGAGGAGGAGTGTCAGTTGATCCAGAAAAGGTTAGAGATGTGCTAAAGTGGGAACCGCCGCAGAATGTCAAGGAAATAAGGAGTTTTCTTGGAATGGCTGGATATTACCATCGGTTCATCAAGGACTTTTCCAAGATAGTGAAGCCCATGAATGAACTTTTAATAAAGGAGAGGCCTTTGCAGTGGACTCAAGTTTGTCAAGATAGTTTAGAGGAGCTAAAGAAGAGGTTAAAAACAACACCTGTGTTGGTATTGCCAGATGTGAGCAAGAGTTTTGATATCTATTACGACGCTTCTAGGCAAGGACTTGGTTGTGTATTGATGCAAGAAGGCCGAGTAGCTTATGAATCCAGTCAATTGAAGAAGCATGAGCAGAATTATGCTATGCATGATCTATTTTTTCCAGCCGTAGTGCATGCGTTAAAGATTTAGAGACATTATGTTATTGTCCATAGATGTGAGATTTACACGGATCATAAGAGTCTCAAGTACATATTCACTCAAATGGATCTGAATTTGAGACAACGACGATGGTTGGAGCTCATTATGGGCTATGACGTGGGAATAAACTATCACCCAGGAAAATCCAATGTAGTGGCTGATGCTTTGAATCGAATGGGAGCAAGCCACCAGCTTACCGTTAGGGAGTTTCCACCTGATCTATGCAAGGAGTTTGAACGGTTAAATCTTCGATTCGTAAATGAGATGGGAGCAATGGAAGTGAATCCAACCCTGGAGCAAGAGATAAGAGAAGGTCAGATGAAGGACAAGGAAATCCAGGAAATCAAGGAAAGGACCCACGAAGGGAGAGAATTCAGATTTGATGAGGATGACCATTGATGAGGACATCACTTCTATGGATACAAACAACACTACATTGAACATACACGATGCAATCAATAGAGTTCAGACACAACAATTAATTTCAGAAGTGAGCTCGTTCTTATATGTTTACTTATACGTTTTCGAGAATAGATTGCTACCTAATGATTTAATTGTGATTAGGATCCATGTAGAGGTTCAAGGAGTACTTGTATGAAGTCTTAAGGACGTGGAAGACCATATAATACGTTCAAAGAAGATGGAAACTGAGCCCAACTCAAAATCGTGTCCAAATCGGAGTCCAGGAGCAGTTCGCACTAAAACGGACGCCCAGGACGCATACTATCTCCGTTTTGGACATTCTACATATGAATGGAAAGGGGAGAGGACCACCTTTCCAATTGTGCTGGTCTCATGTCATAATTCCTTCGGAATTGACCGTACTCGTCGAAACAAAATCATGTTCAGAACCTGTCACGGTGCTGCGCCACCGTATTGGGCCATTGGGCCTTGTATCAAGTCTACATCTCTTATTTTCATGTCTTAGGAGGTCACGACTCCAACACCCCCTTGGACGTCCTACCACCTATATATACTCCATGGTGGCCTCCATAAATAATTGGGTTTTGCTTAGATCAATAATATCGCCATTCTACAGTTTGTGAAACCCCAACTTTGCGATTTCAGATCGTGTGTTCTACGTTCTTGCTTGTGTTCTCGGTTGCACTTGCGGGATTAGCCTTCTTTGTAAGGTCAATCGTGTGAAGCACGTTTGGTAACCAAGGGAGCGGTGGTGTAGTGATTGCAGGGGTTGTTCGTGTTCTACCCGAGAGCCTCGGATCATCAACGTCGAGATCTCCACATCAATCGACTTATCCATTACCTTTCGGAAGATCAGGCCTAAACTACTCATCAATTGTTATCAGATTTCCAGGTTGCCCCTTAGGTAATTCATCTATCCATTATATTAATTTTTTTTCATACCTAGAGTCCACAAAAATACTTGCAGATTAGTAGATTTGTTCATTACTTTGTCCAATCCACATTGAGCCTTTGCAACTTTTGTTTTCAGTTTGGTTTTGTTGAGTTTGTATCCTTGGTTGAGTCATATTGCTGGTTTAGAAATTTTATTTGGCCTTAGTTTGAGTTTTGCATTGCGTTGATTCATCCTTTTGAATCACGTCATCACGTCAAAATTAGATTCATCTCCGTCCAGTTCACTATTTTCATCATATCTCGCTCATATGAATTCGGATTTTGGTGTTCTTGTACTTCCTAAAAGGCTTACGAAGTTCTCTATAACATTCGCATTCATCAGTTTCTCGGAAAATAGAGTTATGGAGGTTGAAATTGTATTAGATCCGAATCTGTTATTGACCTATAAATTATGATCAGTTTGTATTACGGGGGCAATATCTCCTATTATTATGATCCAAAATAGGTCTTCCACATACTGAAATTAAAGAAGAAAGATAGATCTATAATATTTTTTTTTCAATAGATTTGGGGCCTCTAAAGGTGCTTAATTGTCCTTAAAAATTGAGCAAACAATTTGTAACAGGCCTACGAGATATATTTTATTGCTTTGCATTGTGTTCTTCTTTTGTAGCACATTCAAAAAAAGAGAAAAAAAGTCAAGTGCAAAACAAGATACAGAAGCCGCAGAAGAACAAAAAAAAAATGAGAAAAAACAATAAAGAAAAACAGAAGTTCTTGCATCATTTGTGTCCTCTGATTTTGTTACATGTCTTGCTAGCTTGAACTACTAGGAACACATTTAGACCAGCAACTTTGACAAGTACTTTGGACAGTTATTCAACTTTACTCTGATTTCATTGTTGCTAATCCTTGCTACATATAAAGTGCCATCCAAGCTACACCTTACTCTTGAGTAGAATCGATACACCTTTGCATTCATCCCACGCTTCATTGGTTTCATCATACCATCCACCGTTTGCCACCTGCATTGTCACTAAGAACACTTGTAAGAGTGTGGTAAGACGCTTGAGAGTGTGTGACTCAACTTCCACTTTGCCATTATCCTTTGTAGTTGATAGGGATAACATATTTTTTGTTGTCTTTTGTTTACTACTAACAATGTCTGGTAAGAGCAACAATCATGCATTATGTGCTGAGATGATTGACATGACGAAGATGACGATGGAGTTGCTCACTCAAAATTAAACATGAACCAAGGTTTCACATGACATTAAGACCACCATTACAACACCTTTCACAAGAAGTAAGTACATTCTCCCATATCTTCCTTCTTATAATTGTTTCGGTTACGATTAATACATTGCTTGGGAAATAGAGTTGGATAAAAGTTTTGGACAATGTCATATTTGTGAGAGGAGAAAGATTAGAAATATTGCTAGTGCGTTAGTTGATTGTGCATTAACTTGGTGGGACAACTTGAGCGATTCAAAAAAATCTCGAACATGGAAAGATATGAAAATTCTTATGCAATAAACTTTTGCTAATGTATCTAATTTCAAAGAAGAAATACATGATGTTGAGATGAATTTTCTTGTTGTACCTCCTCCTATGCCTAACCTTTTGCAGGAACATTAACAAATAAATGTAGATGCAAATAAGAATAAAGTGTTGAACAACTCTTCTGAGTTTTTTGATGAATCAACCCATAATGCATTTGAAGTTCTTACTGAAAATGACAGTAATGTTAATGAACAGTGCTCTACATTTAACCAAGGTATGGCATTTTCAGATGTGCTGAATTTTGCTACCAATCATGCTATCAGAGCAGCAACGAGATGAACCTTTTCATAATACACCCCTACCACTAGTTGATTTTCCTACTGATTATTACAACAAAAATGAGTTGTGTGCTGATAATTATATTGTACCTATGGTAGAACAACCAAATTAATTTGATACCTTATCACTCATTTGTGCTGAAATTAAGCATTTGATTCCAGTTACATGTGAAAGGGATGAGCTGAAATTGTTGTCTTCTCTAAATACTTTGGGTTATATTGAATTTGACACTCTTTGTGATCTAGATATTGTAGAGAGAAGAATATTTTTTAAAACTGAATTACCTTTGTTGGCAAAAAATAGTTTTCATGCTATAGGGAAATATGAACATAATGGCATGTTTATGGTGCATAAAGTTTACATATGTTCAAATGTGCAAGCTCCTTTTGTGCTACAACACCATGGTAAAGTAAATGAATGCACTAATGCTAATAATGCCTTGTCAAGTTTTTCTAGTAATTTTTCCTTGCAGCGGGGACAACAAATATAATAGAAGCATTGTTCGTTGCGGTTGTGCAATATGCACAGCGCGCATAATATCACCAAAAGCCTCTTTCCTTGATATACGAGCAAGTCGAGGATGGCTTGTCATAAAGAAGGGGAGAATGACGAGATCATGCACATAATCATTGCACCTACAAACATGGTATAAAGTTTATTTGTTTGGGATCCTGGCTCAAGTGAATATGCGCTCTTATTTGATGGACAAGATCAAGATGGTGCACTATGTTGTCCACCACCTTGACCTCCTCCTTTCATACATACAAGAAGATTTAATGGCGCTGCACATTTGGACAACCACATGACAGAAGATGAACTTGAGTCAAGGACGACTCCAATTCAAGAAGAGGTGGATGATGAGGACATAACTTCTATGGATACAAACAACACTCCATTGAAAATACAAGATGCAATCAATAGAGTTGACACACAACAATTAATTTCAGAGGTGTGCTCGTTCTTATATGTTTCCTTATATGTTTTTGATAATAGATTGCTACCTAATGATTTAATTGTGATTAGGATCCATGGAGAAGTTCATGGAGTACTCGGAAGAAAATCTTAGGGACGTGGACGACCAGAGAATACGTTGAAAGAAGATGGAAACCGAGCTCAACTCAAAATCATGTCCAACTCGGAGTCAGGAGCAGTTTGCACTAAAATGGATGCCCAGGACGCATACGATCTCCGCTTTGGACGTTCTACTAATGCATGGAAAGGGGAGAGGACAACCTTTTCAATGCCGCTGGTGTCATGTCAAAATTCCTAAGGAGTTTACGGGAATCTTCGAAACAAAATCGCGTTCAGAATCTATCTGGGTGCTACGCCACCGTATTGGGCCATTGGGCCTTGTATCAAGTCTACATCTCTTATTTACGTGTCTTAGGGTTAGGTCACGACTCCAACACCCCTTTGGACATCCTCCCACCTACATATACTCCATGGTGGCCACCATAAATAATTGGGTTTTACTTATATCAATAATATTGCTGTTCTACGGTTTGTGAAACCCCAACTTCGCGATTTTAGATCGTGCCTTCTATGTTCTTGCTTGTGTTCTTGGTTGCACTTGCAGGGATTAGCCTTATTGGCGAGGTCAATCGTGTGAAGCACGGTTGATAACCAATGAAGTGGTGGTGTAGTGATTGCAGGGGCTGTTCGTGTTCTACTCGAGAGCCTCGGATCATCAACGTCGAGATCTCTACATCAATCGACTTATCCATTATCTTTCAGAAGATCTGGCCTAAACTACCCATCATGGAACTCTATGGCTTGGAAAACAGATTGTTGTGCCTAATGATAAGAGTCTCTAATAGTTGATATTAAAAGAGGCACATGACTCACTATACTCCATCCATCCCAGTTGTATGAAAATGTATAAGGACCAGAAGACATGCTATTGGTGGGATGGTATGAAAAGGGGCATAGCTAAATATGTCACATTATGTTATGTATGCCAACGGGTCAAGGCTGAACATCAAAGGCCTGCTGGATTACTGCAGCTGCTGAAGATTCTGGAATAGAAGTGGGAAGAGGTTGGTATGGATTTCATAGCTGGGTTACGTCGTACTTCAGCATGTTATGATTCAATATGGATTATTATGGATCGGTTGACGAAATCAGCATATTTCATTCTTGTCAAGACTACCTATAGTGGAGCGAAGTTGGCAGAATCGTATATGGTGAGAATAGTGTATTTGGAGTGCCAAAGAAAATAATATCCGATAGAGGTTCACAATTTATCTCAAGGTTCTGACAAAAGTTGCACGAGTCAATGGGAACTCAATTAAATTTGAGTTCTGCCTATCACCCTCAAACGGATTGACAGACCGAGAGGACAAATCAGATATTGGAGGATATGCTAAGAGCTTGTGCATTAAAGTATGTAGGAAGTTGGGACAAGAGCTTGCCATATGCCGAATTTTCCTACAACAATAGTTACCAAGCAAGTTTGAAGATGTTGCCATATGAAGCATTGTATGGGAGAAGGTGCAGGACACCCTTGTTTTGCAATGAGACAGGGGAAACTCAAGTGTTTGGACCTGATGTAATCCAAGATACTAAAAAGCGAGTTCAGAAAATCCGCAAAAAGTTGAGAGTTGCTTATTCGAGACAAAAGGGTTACGCGAATAATAGATGAAAAAGCCAGTCTTTTGAGGTGGGAGACTTCGTATACCTCAAAGTGTCACCCATGTGAGGTCACAAGCGATTTAACGTCAAAGGCAAGTTGGCACCTCGCTATATTGAACCTTTTGAGATTTTCGACAAACGGGGAGAAGTAGCCTATAAGTTGGAAATGCTAGCACATCTTTCCGATGTCCATGATGTGTTTCATGTTTCTCAGCTCAAGAAGTGCTTGAGGGTTCCGAAAGAGCAGGTACCAATGGAAGAGTTGGAGCTTGAGGAAGACTTGACCTATGCTGAACAAGCTGTCAAAATTTTGGATACCAAGGAAGGGGTCACAAGGAACAAGGCAATTAGATGGTGCAAAGTGCAATGGAAGCATCATACAGAATCAAAAGCGACTTGGATGCTGGAAGAAGATCTCAATAGGGAATTTCCCTATCTCTTTCCCTCCACGTCGAATCTCGAGGGCGAGATTCATTTTATGGGGGGTGGGTTTGTAACACCCTTATTTTCATGCATGATGCATTGCATGCATCCTCATACATGTCAACATAAAGCGACCTTAAAAGGAACAAGATTTAAAATGAATTCAGACTTAATTAGAAATTTAAGTCTGTTAGGGTGCGGACTTGTCCGGCAATAACCCTGGACTAGTTTTGTATTTCCCTTGTATCAAGAAAATTCGGTCTTCTTCAAAGCCCTGACTTGTTCGACACACTGTACGGACTAGTCCGTTTGAGGTTGTGATGTTTTTCCAGACTTCTCTAATTTTGAGCAGACTAGTTCGATCTGGTCCAGTTTTCAGTCTAAAAGCTTTTTGTTTGCAACCCCGGACTTTCCCGCCCCGTAAAACCTGACTTGTCCGAAATAGTCTCTGTTCCAAAACGGACTTGTCCGGACCATTGCGGACTAGTCCAGCCTGTTGAATTCCACTCGGATTCTATTATTCTTCCACGATTGGTTATTGGGTAATTGCCTTAATTGAGCCCAAGAACTTCGTGCCCAGCCTCAAAGGAGCCCAAGTGGATCCCACCTCAGCCCCTTCTCGTCCCAAACCAAAATTCACTTCGAATTCGCCTCAAAACCCTATGTCTCTACCCCTATATAAACAACCCAATACCCTCACCTCTCCATCCTTTGAGAAAACCCTTGCTGCTGTTCCTAGACCGTGTGTCGCCATCAAGAAGGAGCCCAGGAGCAAGGAGGAGGGAAGAGGGAGAAGGATCAGTCGTGCTTAGCCTTCATCAACTTTTCAACAATTGACGTTCTTCATCACCAAATCTTCATCAACTCATCCCCGTCAAGCCCTAGATCGTCAAGACTCAAGTTTCACATCCAACTCTTGGTCTTTGGATCTCTAAATACGTGGTACACCCTCTACATCCACTTTTCCACGTGGAATTAACCCCAAATCCTCGCTGATCAGAAAACCCTAATTCATAGTTCTGATCAGGGCGAACAAGTCCGACCCTGACAGTGGACTGGTCCGGTGTGTGTATCTGTTAAATGCTGAACTGAATTCAAATTGACGACTTAAATTAATTCCAAACTTGTTCGAACTTGTCATAAACTCCTAGAACTAGTTAGTAAACATTAATAGACACTCATTAACTAGTTTTACCTCACAATTGCATTAATCATGCATATCATGGCATATTGATTAATCTATGAGCATTTATTGATTATAATGTTGTTTTGCATGTTTGTCGCGCGGAATAGAAGGTCTAGCTGTAGAGAGTGCTTTCAAGGATCTGCAGAACCAGAACTTCGAAGCCTTTGATCCAAACCAAGCTCAAGAGCAAGGTAAGTGTCCTTGATCATTTTGATCCAGGTTTTTAAATGTTTTGTTTTCAAAACTGCATGCTTGTGTCAATTGATGTGAAAACCCAATTGTAGGAGTTTACTAGTTCTGAATGACCACCCTTGTCTCTTGAATACAATGTATGAAGGCTATACTCAATTGGGTTTGAAAAACAATCATATTGCTTAATTATGAACTACTGAACACATGAATGATGAGAATTGATAATAATAACCCTTTAGCAACATGGTGCCTAGGGGTCTAAGCAAGTCAGTTATGTGGAATGGGTTGGACTGTTTTGGTTGTTTTGCTTGCTTTAGATATAAGGACCAATTCATGGAGCAACCATCCAGGATTTACAGTGCCACCAAAGGGCCAAGTATGGGTGCAGGTTAGCTGACTAATTAGTGCTTTGCCAGTATTATTTGGACCATTAAGAATGCTCGGGGAGGGGGTAGTCTGATTGGTTTGTATGGATTGGTGGAACTACCTTGGGATCCTAAAGGCTCAAGAGGGGGCCCTTTGTTGGATGTGCTTAGTTGGAGACATCACCTCTTCGTCAACTTTTGACATCGACATTCTTCATCACCCAATTTGTCATCAACACCTCTCGTCAAGACCTAGACGTCAAGATTCAAGTATTGCATCCAATATTCGACCTTGGATCTCTAGACACGTGGTACACTCTCTACATCTACACTTCCACGTGAAATGAACCCCCTGTTCTCGCTGATCAGAAAATCCTAATTCGCAGTTCTGATCAGGACGGACTAGTCCGGCACCTTGATACCAAACTTGTCCGGCATCTGAATCTGTTAATGCTGAATTGAATCCAATGTAATACAAATCAATTCAAAACTTGTTCAGTAGAAACTATTGTGACTAGTTAGTAAACAATAATAGCAACTCATTAACAAGTTTTACTTCACAATTGAATTAATCATGCTTATAATGGCATATTGAGTAATATATGAGCATTTATTGATTGTAATGTTTTTTTTGCATGTTTGTCGCTGTTGACGGCTGTTATATACCAATTTCATCCGTCAATTTAACTCAATTATGTGAAGGATTTGTCATTTCTTGCACAAATCACCTTTCTATCTAACCCAATTCCAATTGGACTTGGAGAAATATGTGTATGCAACATTTTATGCAGGAAATGAGGAAATGTAGAGGGACCAATCCTATAAAATATCATCGCAGCCAATCAGAAATATCCGAGGACATGTGGCACCACATGGATCAAATAGCCTACAAATAGAAGTATCCGAGGAGATCTAATGGTGTATCACCCATATACATCAATGGGACCCACCTGGAAGCCACCTAGAGAAAGCACACGAGAATTGGTGCAATGACCAGGTCGGTCGAACCAGGCGGTCGGTCGACCCGGTCTCTGCACCAAACTCGGTCAGCCTCCACATGTTCGCTCCTACCGGCTTCCTGGAGTCACTGGTGACTGATTCGCGGGCTTTTGGTGGCGGGAACCAACATCAACACTAGTATAAATAGGACCCCCTACCCCTCACATCAACACACACCACTTGAGCTTCATCTCTATTGTATACACTATCATCCATAGTTTAGAGGAGTTAGGTTGTAGAGAGGAGAGTCTCTAGTCCTAAGTCCAAATTGGAAAAGGAGTAAGGAGTCTCTCTCTTCCCTATCCTACATTGGGAAAGGTATGGCTCATGTATTCTTTCTTGTATTTGTGACTTTATGCATAATAAAGATATTATCTTTAGTCTCTACTTATACATGTACTTGGGCAAAGCATTTCTTGTTTGATTGTGGAGTCCATGTATGTGGAAGGTATAGCTTCTATGACTATTTCATCATGAACATATCTCATTATCATAGAACCTATAGACCCCCACTATAGTCTAGTTAATTATAACATAACTAGGTTAGTATGGATAATTATGTTGTGTATCAACAATGGTTCAATGATGATTCAATTCATTGCCTTAGGATGGATTGTGCCTAGGCTCTTAAGGTAATTACTTAATATGCTAGCATGGTGCTAGGATAGCTAAGTAGCATTGGATGTCTCGTAGACCCACAGGTTGAAGAGGTAGGCAGTAGGTGGTGACAGCCCTATCTGTCCTTTGTAATCCTCCACGTTTGGCTATGCCATAGGCTCTTGGCGGGAGTCGCCCTAGTATTGCTAGGGTAAGCCCATGCCCGATGTGTTGAACCACATAGCATAAGTATTCACTATTGATCTAGCTTATAAATAATTAGTTTAGACTATGTATATGTACAATAGAGCATAGTAGGAGTACCTCCATAACTCTCAACCTTAACTAACCTCTAGGATCCACTTATACCCCTTAGACTTGAAAGCTTTTGTGTGTGTCACACTACCTCCACTATTATTTTATCCATCCTTACTAGATTCTTACATAGACCTTTCTACCCTTTCCACTTGATGATTGTTATATCTCTACCCCGCCTTCCTTTGGGATCAAATAAATGACACCCTTGGGAATACTCTTAAGGGGAAATGCTACGATGATACCTCTGTGCGCTTGCGGAATTCACTCTGTGATCCAATAGAACCATTAACAAGCATTTCTGACACATCAGTTGGACATGTTTAGTTAATGGTGCGTAAGTAATACCAACAAGCATTTCTGGCACTATTGCTGGGGATGATTTGTTAGTATATCTTAGGAGCTATCAACAAGCATTTCTGACGCCGTTGCCGGGGATGGCAAATAGATATATAACATGACTAAGTGAATAGGATAGAACCTTGGGTAGGATTTTAGTAGGATAACCATTCTTTGTTTTCACTTTTTTTTAATGTGAAAAAAGGGTAGTGTATGTCTAGTTTTCGCCTGCTAGAAAACTTTGTTGAAGATCCCGAATCTCTTCTGAGAGACCGACCCCGTGTCGTTACTCCTCAGAAGATTTGAGAGACAAAGCAAGCCAACATTTCTACACCAATAATCCAAACACCAATGGCTCAGAAGACCCTTCGTGAGTTCTCAGCTCCCTCTGCTAACAATGTGCCTATTAGGCCCACTTTTAACACGGGAGATGTGAACTTCGAGATCAAAACTAGCCTTATCACTATGGTGCAAACCAACCCATTCTGTGGGAAGGCTAACGAGGATGCAAGTGCTCACCTGCAACAATTCCTTGAGATCTGCAGCACTTTTAAAATCAAGGACGTGTGACCGGATGGGGTCCATCTGAGACTGTTCCCGTTCTCTCTTCTTGGGAGAGCGAAACAGTGGTTCTACGCGAACCGAAGTGTTGTAGACACTTGGGAGAAGTGTTCTATGGCATTCCTCGCAAAATACATCCCGTTTGGCAAAACCAATGCCCTACGTGGAAGGATTTCCAACTTTTAGCAAGAGCCCAAGGAATATATTCCCGAGGCATGGGAAAGGCTTCAGGAGTACATCCTAGTCTGTCCCCATCATGGGATGGATGACTGGCTCCTTATTCAAAATTTCTATAACGGGCTGATCCCATCAGCTCGTGACCATTTGGATGCTGCTGCTGGAGGAGCCTTCTTCTCATTGACGGTGCCAAAAGCTAAAGATCTTATTGAGAAGATGGTGTCCAACATGGGATGGAACGATGAGCATCTCCATACCCGACAGCGAGGCATGCACACCTTGAAGGAGGTGGACATGATCGCTGCAAAATTGGACCTCCTAATGAAGAAAATTGATGGACAAGCCACTGGTGCCTATGCCCTAGGCTCTCACATCACATGCGAAGTCTGTGGCAACATGGGTCATATGGGCAATGATTGCCCTGAAACTCGTGAGGATGCCCTATACCTCACCAACAACGGAAATTTCAACAACAACAATGGCTATCGTACAGGAGGTCAAGGGTTGGGTCAACAACGCCCATTCCTTCAAGGAAGGTACAACAACAACGACAACCCTGGAAATCAGCACAACTTGAGAGAACTTGCCATTAGCCAGCTCAAGATCAATGATGCCCTATCCAAGAAGCTGTCAGCTAATGACAAGAACCTAGAGAATATCAATGCAAAGATTGAAGGACTATCCTCAGCATTCAAGAATCAGTTGAGCTTCAACAAGATGTTGGAGACTCAGTTGGCACAAATTGCTGCAGTTGTCCCCCCATTACAAAACAACAAAATTCCGGGGTAGCCAGAAGCCCCAGTGGAGAATGTCAGTGCAGTGGTTACGAGAGGAGGAAAGACCACTCGTGACCCACCATATCCCACACAAGAAAACAGGACAACTGAGCCTGATAAGGAGGATGTCCCAAGTGAATTACTTGGTGAGAGGATGGCCAAACACTTTAAAGATACCAACTTATTGCCATTCCCTCACAGACAATCGAAGCAAATAGTGGATGAGCAATTCAACCATTTTGTTGAGATCATCCAAAAGATCCACATCAATGTGCCCTTGATTGATGAGATGCAAGTCCCCACTTATGCTCGCTATGTCAGGGACATATTGAACAACAAACGGCCATTGCCCATCACTAAGGTCGTCAAGCTTACGAAAGACTGCAGTATAGCCATCCTCAATAGGCTTCCTGAAAAGATGAAGGACCCTGGATGTCCTACCATTTCATGCTCAATTGGGGCTCACTACTTTGACAAGGCACATTGTGATTTGGGAGAAAGTGTTAGTGTGATGCCCAAGGTTGTGTTCGACCAGTTGAACTTCAAAGAACCAACTCCAACACCAATGCAGCTACAGCTGGCTGACTCTTCAATCCGTTATCTAGCGAGTATTACTGAAGACGAGATCCGGAACTACTTCATACCCGTGGATTTTGTGGTGCTAGACATGGACACCGAGAAGGATACACCACTCATTCTTGGGCGCCCATTCCTAAGCACTGCAAAAGCTCGCATAGATGTGGGAGCTGGAGAAATCTACTTCCATATCAATGGCAAGGAGGAAAGGTTTAACTTTTGGCCAAAATCAGAACAATGCTCCATGATTCGAATCAAGTATGGGCCGAATGATAAACACATCAGAGAGGTCGAAGTCACACCTCCAAAGGTGGACTCACTCATTGCATTCATGAGAAGATTAATCTACAAGGAGAATCCGTCGTTTCGACCATGCCGATATCCAAAGGAGACGGAATCATTTGGACCTTCTCGAAGGCCCAAGTCCACAAAGACACCAAAGAAGGAATGGCGGAAGAAGAAAGACAAGCCGTCCGAGCCCATCCCTCCAGGCCCGGATGTGAAAAGAAGACGGAGGAATGTCCATCTCATCGGATGGTGGTGAGACCTACGCCAATAGGTTAAATTGGTAGTTATCCCACTTTATTTTTCTTTCTTTCTTTTTCCACCCCATTTGGATTTTTCCCATTGCATATTTGATTTTTCCTAGCAAGTTGAGAATCTTATATTCTCAACTATCATTTTTCTTTCTTTCTTTTCAAAAGAAAATTTTTATTGGATTTGAAAAAAAGGTTTTTATTTGAAAAACAATTTTTTCTGAGCTGCACATGTGGCATTTCACCAACGTGCTAACTTTATAGCTGTTGGGGAGCCACTTGCCAAAAGGGGAACCTTGGGGGGGGGGGGCACCTGTAAGGTCGGCCGAACCCCCTGGTCGGCCGAACAGGGAGGGGAGCCAATTTGGCTCCCCTTCCTCCAACGGCTACATTTTGAACCCTATGTGACCGTTGGAAGGTGCACCCTATAAATTGTGGCTGTGAGGAGCACTTCTCTTCACACACCACATCATCTTACACCTCCCCAAGTCACTCTCTAGCTCACCTTGTTTTTCTTGCTCTTCATTATAACACTCTTGCTCAAATCCATGCCCAAAAAGATTTTCTTTTGTTTGTGAATGTGGCATAGAGGGGGGTGAATAGGCTTTGAAAATTTCCTACACACTTAATAGAGTCTTCAAAAACTTGTTTGACCGGACTAGTCCGGTTGTGTGGGCGGACTAGTCCGGTGTGCTGAAATATGTGAATTGATTAAATGTTATTTGAGAAACTAGATTCTTTCAGCAGCGAAAATGAGAACAACAGATACTTTGATTTAAGATTATTGTATGAATGCACGTGAAAACTTATAAGCAACTTAAATTTATGTCTAGTAATCAAGTGATCTAATATACAAAATGCAAAAGAAGTAAGGCAAAAGAGACACGAATTTTTACCGAGGTTCGATCTCACCACGAGATCTACGTCCTCGTTGAGGAAGCTCACACAGAGCCGGGTCTCCAACCCTTTCCTCTTCAAGTCACCACACAGGCCGACTTGATTCCACTAGCACGGGAAATCATCGAGTTTGTGGGGCAACCTCACACGTTGAGGGCTCCCTTGAGAATTACAACGAAAGAAGCGATCAAATACACTTGAAAATATTACAATGCAGAATATGAGTCTAGAAAGATCAAACCCCAAGAGCTCGCAACGAAAGAACGATGATCTCCCAATCCCGAATCCAAGTGTTCAATTGATTTTTCTCCTTTTGCACTTTAGATGAGTTGGGAGATGTGTTTTCGGCTCTTGGGACAAGGTGGCGGCGCTAGGGTTTGTATTTTCAGCAGAATTAGTCGTGTATGTTCTGAGGAAGGCCGTGAATCCTCTTTTTATAGGGTTTCCAAAAAGTTACCATTGTAGAACCCTAATACTGGACTAGTCCAGTGCAAGTCCGGACTTGTCCGGTCACAGTAGAACTCGATGTCCAGAAAGTTTGGTGGACAAGTCCGGTTGGAAACGGACTTGTCTGGCCCTATGTGAAGATAGACTCCAGAAAGTCTGGCGGACTAGTCCGGTTGGAAAACGGACTTGTCCAGCCCTATGTGAAGGTAGACTCTAGAAAGTCTGGCGGACTATTCCGGCCCTATGTGAGGATGGACTCCAGAAAGTCTGGCGGACTAGTCCGGCTGAACACGTGGACTAGTCCGTTTAGGAAACGGAGAGTTTAACGGACTAGTCCGGTCCATGATCGGACTAGTTCGGTGCACTGTGAGATGTTAGGTTAATTTTAAAACCCTTACCCCTGCGCAAGGTCGTGATCTCTTGGAATGTGTCTTTCATACACACCCTATACATTTACAGTCTAATTTGTTCTTCTAAATTCCATCAAAGTATTCCTCTTTGGACACCACTCCATTTTTCACCTTTTTGTGTGCACCGAGCTGTTTCACTTTGTTTGTCCTGCAATCATCTCAATAGTTTCATTAGGATCTCATATGTTCGTCATCAATTAGCCAAAACCAACAAGGGATATCCTAGATGCACTTACAATCTCCCCCTTTTTGGTGATTGATGACAACCATTTGAGATATCACAATTGAGAATAAAATTTTGATTTCATAAGGTGTGAACATATGAGAATAATGATTAATTCACAAAAAGCTTCTCACATATGCCAACACCTTATGGTGGGGTGCCTAACAGGGGTGTGATCAACAAAATGTGATGAACTAAGGATAAACAATAATGAACATAGAAGTAAGCATTAGAGCAACAATAAGAATCACACATAGGAAAAGAAATATTGCATTACAAAATTTTTAAAAATTGCATGTCCTCGATCACAAAATCTTAATAACTAATACTAGATGATAGTCTAGTCTCAATCTCTCCCCCTTTGGCATCAAGGCACCAAAAAGGGAAAAATCGAGGGGAATCACTCATCGCTGCTCCCTTCTTCAGTTTCAGTCCTATCTTCATCTTCACCATCATCATCATTCACGGAAGCAGGATCTTCCTCTGAGTCCTCGGAGGCGGGCGGTGATCCAACCGGCCCAATCTCAAGCTTTTCACATATAGACTTGATATTGGCATTCACATACTTTTGATGTTTCTTCCTTGCCAGTTTTTCTCTACGGTGCCTATCTTCGATCTTGCGGCAGCAGGCAAAAATAGAGGAGAGCATTTTGAGGATGCCACCGGAGGATTCATGGACAGGAGAAGAACCAGGAGGAGCAACCGCATCATGAGATTGTTTATACCACCTCTCTGCTGCGGGGGAGGGAGGAGCAGTTGGTGCTGATGGAAGGGTGTACTCGGTGGGCTTTTGTGGCTTCAACCCCGTATGAGAAACATCCTTGACAAACTGGAGTCTGGTCACTTTCTCAATCATGAACATGATGTATGGCACATACACGCAAGACCTATTGGGAGTGATTGAGATGTTCACAATGTCGTTGTAGATGTACTCAAAAACATTGAACGGTCTCCTTCCACTAATGACCTTAATTAGGGTCCTCAAGGTTCCTTGGATAGTCCCTGCATCTCCATCTTTCGGGGCTATTGTCTTCCTCAAGACTCTGTTGAGGACCATAAAGAAGGGCTTCAGATATTTGATGGTGGGAGGGACATAGGGAATCCTTGTGTCATAGAGGAACTTAAGCTCCTCCTTCTCCAAGGGTTTCAGATTGTGGATGACAAGATCATGATACATAGTGTGTTCAAGGTGCAGAATCCTTGCAAATTCATCATAAGTGACACTGTACTTGAAACCATGAGTCATCCAAGTAAGACTGTCTCCATCACCACGAGCAAAGTAGAGGGTGGAGTAAAATTGAGTAATAACTTCATTGTTCCAGCTATACTCAAAGGAAAGCAGTTCCTTCAGACCGTGCCACTCCAAAGCCTCAACCACCTCATGAAAAGCAGGATACCTCTTCGACTGCAGGTATCCAACATTCAGCCATTGACTCTCCACTACAGGATTCTTCATCTTCATGTACACATGCTCGTAGTAGTCTGCATGGAAGTTGCTCCAAAATCTTTGGTCGGAGCATTGTTTAGGTTGATTATACACTTCAATCTTTCTGAAGTTATCAGCTAGCTCACCCCCTTTTCCAGTGAAATCCTCACTAGAAGGCTGCCTGTTGCGGTGGCTGGGGTTTTTCATCTTCAAGGGCCCATTGGGACCACTAGCAAGTCCCTTCCCTTTATTGAGAACCCTTTTTGCCCTGATGAGCTCTCAGCAGCAGCTTTTCCTTGAGCCTTTTTGACAATAACCTTCCTCTTCTTAGGTAGATTGTCTTCGGGGGGTGGAGAGTGGGCATTGACATCATGTCTTTTCTTCATAACTCTCTCCTTTGCTCTCCTCACTCTTTTGCATTGAACTTCTTCATCAAAGTGGAAAGAGTTGTCATCTGAGCCTAAAGATATCGTGCCTGATAAGGAGATCACGGATTAGATAAGAATGAACCAAGGATTGAAGCCAATGTAGGGATTCAGATGTCAGAGACCAGACTTGTCCGGTTTCAAAGTGCAAACTTGTCCGGTGTACCGGACTTGTCCACATCTAAGCGCCAGACTAGTCCGGCCTGGCATAAGAACCCTAACGATTTCCTTTATATCAAAACTTCTATATAAAGATACAAATGGGCAGGAAAGTGGTAGGAATACATCTCTGAAGCCAATGTACAACCTTGGAATCAAGGGAAACGAGCTTGAACGAGAAAAGTTGATAATTTGGTTTTAGGGTGAAATTTACCGAGATTTGAAGATTCGCGTTGAAGAGGCAAGAATCTATCCAGATGAGTCTGGAGGAGAGAATTCACTCGTCGAGGAGAGGATTTCGCACGGTGAAAACTTCGATTTTGAGGGATCAACCCGAAAATTGCTTTGGGGGCTAGGGTTTAAGAGATGTCTGGGCCAGCCAACCGCTCATATACACGACGACTGGACTAGTCCGGTCAAGGTGGCGGAGTAGTCCAGTGCCCCTGGAAAAACCTAAGTATTTCGTCTGTCCGGACTAGTCTGGTGGAAAATCGGACAAGTCCGGTTTCAACAGACCTGATACATGTAGAAAAGATTAATAGTGATCCAAGGACAATAATTTTGCAAATAATCTTGGTAATTACGACCAGTAGGCAAGTAACAATGAAAATGGTCATAAACAGCAAGATTTCTTCATTAAAATAGTTTTCTTAGAAGAAAAAGTGATGAGGAGCAGTTTTAACAATAAAAAGTAACATTTGAAGTTTCAACCAGATATGCAACGTTTCAAGCCACATTTCGAGATTCAAGAATGTTAAGCTCATTCCTATTTTCACAAAACCTTTTCAAATCTAATGGTTTCATAAAAATTTCCGCAAGTTGTTTTCAGTCCTAACATGTGAAATAGCAATGTCACCTTTTAACGAATGATCTCTAAGAATGTGATGACGGATATCTATGTGCTTAGTTCTTGAGTGCTCTATAGGGTTGTGTGCAATTTTTATAGCACTTTCATTATCACATAGAAGCAGGATATGGCTTAGATTATAGCTGTAGTCCCTAAGAGTCTGTCGCATCCAAAGTAGTTGTGTGCAATAACTACCGGCTGCAACATACTCTGCTTCCGCTGTGGAAAGAGCAATGGAGTTTTGCTTTTTAGATGACCAAGAAACTAGGGACCTACAAAGAAATTGACAAGTCCCTGATGTGCTCTTTCTATCGACTTTGCATCCTGCATAGTCAGCGTCGGAATAGCCTATCAAGTTAAACTTGGATCCTTTGGGATACCAAAGGCCCATGTTGGGTGTGTGCACAAGGTACCTTAGGATTCTTTTTACAGCAATTAAGTGACACTCATTAGGTGCGGCTTGAAACCTTGCAAACAAGCAGACACTAAGCATAGTATCTGGCCTAGATGCACATAAATAAGGTAAGGAGCCGATCATGGACTGATATACCTTTTGGTCCACATTTGGACCGTCTTCATTGAGGTCGAGATGTCCGTTGATGGCCATGGGTGTCTCGATGGGCTTGGCTTTGTCCATATTGAATTTCTTGAGAATGTCCTGTGTATATTGTGTTTGGCTTATAAATGTACCTTCTCTCAGTTACTTCACTTGGAATCCCAAGAAGAACTTCAATTCGCCCATCATTGACATCTCGAACCTATCTGTCATAATTTTGCTAAATTATTCACATAAAGACTTTTTAGTGGATCCAAAGATAATGTCATCAACATAAATTTGACATACAAATAGATTATCATCACAATGTTTAGTGAAGAGTGTATAGTCAACTTTACCAATTTTGAATCCATTTTGGGTCAAAAAATCTCTAAGGCACTCATACCAAGCTCGAGGAGCTTGTTTGAGGCCATAGAGAGCCTTACGAAGTCTGTAGACATGGTTGGGATACCTTTGGTCTTCGAATCCTGGTGGCTGCTCCACATAAACTTCCTCCTTTATCGAACCATTTAGGAATGCACTTTTGACGTCCAATTGATAGAGCTTAAAATTATGGTGAGTAGCATATGCCAATCAAATACGAATGGAGTTAAGTCTAGCTACAGGAGCGAAAGTTTCATCGAAGTCCAAACCTTCGACCTGAGAATAACCTTTGGCCACCAATCTCGCTTTATTTCTTGTTACTACTCCATGTTCATCTTGCTTGTTCCGAAAGACCCATTTGGTTCCAACGATGTTTGCCCTTGGTCTCTCCACCAGCTCCCACACTTCATTTCTTTTGAAGTTGTTCAACTCCTCTTGCATTGCAATTACCCAGTCTAGATCCCTTAAGGCTTCTTCTACCCTGTATGGTTCCAGAAAAGACACAAAAGAATAGTATTCATAGAAATTTGCAACTCGAGATCTAGTAGTTACTCCCTTAGCAATATCTCCAATGATATTGTTGACAGGATGGTCTCTTTGCACGCTCTAATGTACTCTTGGGTGTGGAACTTGTGTAGTTACTTGTTCTTCATTATCTTCATGTGCATTGTCTCCCCCTAGATCATTGCTTCCATGATTGTCTTGATCTTCTTGATCTTCCTCATCTTGATCTTGTGCAAGAGCTACCCCTTGATCATTGCCTCCGTGTTGAAGTTCATCTTGTGCATTTGAGTTTAACGTTCGCTCTTATGGTAAGATATCACCAAGTTCCATTTTCTTCAGCGCTTCATATGGAGCTTCCTCTTTATCTAGCGTACACTTATCAACTTGCTCCACTTGTGAGCCGTTAGATTCATCGAACACTATGTCACGTGCTACTACAACAAGGTCGGACACCTTGTTGAAGACACGATAGGTGTAGGCATTTGATTCATATCCGAGCAAGAACCCTTCGTCGGAATTCGAAGCAAACTTCGAAGCCCTCGGTTTCTTGTTTAGAATAAAACATTTACATCCAAAGACTTTGAAATAAGAAACATTAGGCTTTTTACCGGTAAGAAGCTCATATGGAGTTTTCTTTAGTAGTCGGTGAAGGTACAGCCGATTTGTGGCATCACAAGCGGTGTTCACCGCTTCTGCCCAAAATCGATCTAATGTTTTGTATTCATCAAACATAGTTCTTGCCATTTCGATCAGTGTTCCGTTCCTCCTTTCGGCCACTCCGTTTTGTTGAGGGGAGTAGGGTGCCGAGAACTCATGCTTTATCCCTTCTTCATTGAGATACTCTTCAACTTGGGTGTTCTTGAATTCTGTCCTGTTGTCACTTCTGATATTCTTTATGGTTGATAAGAATTTGTTCTGAGCTCTCTTCAATAACTTCTTCAGGATTCCCTTAGTTTCTGATTTATCATACAAGAAAAATACCCAGGTAAATCTTGAAAATTCATCATCAATTACTAAACTGTATTTGTTACCGCCAATGTTGATGTATGCAATTGGACCAAAGAGATCCATGTGGAGAAGTTCCAGTGGTCTTGCGGTAGTCATCACATTCTTGGTGGGGTGTGGTGTTCCGACTTGTTTTCCTGCTTGACAAGCGTTGCATGACCTGTCTTTTTAAAAAACCACATCCGTAAGACCACGAATTTGACGACCTTTTAGAAGTTTCTGCAGATTTCTCATCCCAACATGGGCTAGCTGTCTATGTCACACCCATCCCATGTTGGTCTTAGCAACCAAGCAAGTGTTGAGTTCGGCTTTATCTTTGTTGAAGTCAACAAGATAAAGCTTTCCCTTCAACATTCCCTTGAAAGCAATTGATCCATCACTTCTTCTAAAAACGGTCACACCCTCATTAGTGAATAAACAGTTGTAACCTTTGTCGCATAGTTGAGATATTGACAAAAGATTATAATCTAGAGAGTCTACATGTAAAACATTAGATAAGGTGTGTTGAGAGGATATTTCAATGTTACCGCTACCAAAGACCTTTCCTTGGCTATTGTCCAGAAAGTATATGCCTTCACTTGGATCGCTGTTGTACTTGTACTCCACAAACATACCTCTCTCTTCGGTCATGTGATTTGCGCATCCGCTATCTAGCACCCATTTAGATCCACCAGAGGAATAAGCCTACAAAATAGAATTATTCCTTGTTTTTAGGTACCCAAGCTTGCTTGGGTCCTCTCAGATTAGTCACAAGAGTCTTGGGCACCCACACACAAGTTTTCAAATTCTTGTGGTGTGGCTCTGTATATTTAGCAATGACTTTTCCATATTTGTTTTTTATGAGAACATAGGAAGCATCAAATGTATGAAACAGTATTTGCAAATCAGATTCATGGGATTTTTCCTTAACAAAAGCGATTCTATTTTTAGCATGATTAGGAGTAGACATGTGTTTGTTCCTGTCAAAACCAAGGCCATGTTTGACATTAGGAGGTCTAGTGACCATATATGCACTGCGTGCATATTTGATCTTCTCCTTATCAAAGATGCTGCTTGTGGAAGGATGCATATTATGAGAAGTTGAAGTATTAGAAATAACATTCTTCTTACTAGAGCAGGTGCAGGTTCCGATTGTTGTCGAACTCATATCTTTAGAGGAAGAGCTCCTGGAGGAAGAGGAGTCACTTTGCTTGAGCGACTCAACTTGCACCTCAAGGATCTTGTTAACTTTCGACAAGTTAGCAAGTTCTTCCTTGATTGCAATATGGGAGTCCTCTAGCTTTGAGTAAGTTTCCTTACTCAAGGCTAGCTCAAACTCAAGTGACTTGTTCTTCTCTCTTTCAAGCTCAAGAAGCTTTTAAACTTCTTGATATCTCTTCCTTTCACGGATGAGCATATCTTCTTGTCGGTTAACAAGTTCCTCCTTTTCAAAGATTTCATTCGACAACATTTCCATTTTCTTTAAAGCAATTTTACTTAATCCTCTAAACATTTCTTCAGTATCACTAGAGCTATCAAAGTCATCAATAGAGGAATTTAGCGTAGGAGGAGTAAGTCGAACCTTTTTCTTGCCCTCCTTAGCCATAAGGCAAGTGTGGTTTTTCATATCCCATCCTCCTATGTTTGGGAAGAGTGTGGCTCTCATAGTAGGTTTCTTGACTGCGATAGTGGCCATTTCTTTTTCTTCATCGGAGGAGGACTCGTCGTTTGATTCCCACTCCTTGCCAATGTGAGCTTGATAGGCTTGTCTTCATTTTATGAAATTTTTCTTTTCTTGAGGTCTTGTTTCCTTCTTCTTTTGTTTTCTTCATAAGTGCATACCACCATGAAGTGACCATACTCTCTGCAGTTGTAGCAAGTGCGTCGAGCTTTGGATTTCCCTTTATCCTTGCTTTTGCCTTCATTTGAATTGTTGCCATGTCTTTTTTTCATCATGCGCTTGAACTTCATGATAAAGAGTACCATTTCTTCATCATCAAGATAGGTACTCTCGTCGCTTGTATCTCCGTCGCTTGGTCTTCACTAGTTTCTTTGAGCTTGGGTCTGCACGTTACTTTGAGAGCAACTTCTTTCCTTTTGGAAGAGGTGAGTTCGGCTAAGTCCTTGACGTATTGAGCCTCTTTCTCCATCATTTCATGATATATGATCTTCCCCAATAACTCATCGGGAGTCATTTTGTGAAATCCGGGGCTTTCTCTAATCATTGAGCAAAGTGTGACATTTCTTGGCATGAAGGCTCTAATCATTCCTTTGACCACCTCGTGATCCGTCCATTTCTTACTTCCATAGGAACGAATTTTGTTGATGAGTGCCTTCATCCGGTTGTACATATCTTGAGGTGATTCGCCTTCTTCAATAGCAAATCTCCCCAACTCTCCATCAAGCATCTCAATTTTAGCTTCACAAACTGACCTATTTCCTTCGTGAGTTGTCTTAAGTGTATCCCAGATTTCTTTTGCACTTTCTAATCCATCGATCTTGGTGAATTCCTCTCTGCTTAGTGATGATGTGATCACCGCGACGGCTTGTGCGTTTCTGTGAATCTCTTGTTCTTGTTCTGGAGTGAGTTCCTCATCCGTGTCCGGGATATCTATGCCTGTGCAAACAATGTGCCACAGACTAGGATTCAGAGATATTAGATGCATTTTCATGTTGTACTTCCACATGGTGTAGTAACTTCTGTCAAACTGTGGAGGCTTTCCCATAGGAATAGAGAGATAGTGACTGTTTGAATTGAGACAATTGTAGTTGTATGGATATTGGGAGTAGTCGTGATGACCACTCCCAGTCGTCTTCTCTTCTTCTTTTCCTTTTTGTGCTAGCAGTTTCTTTCTCAGGAGTGCCTTTAGCTGTCGCACTTCTTCATCATCATGTGGGCTTTCTTTCAGCACATCAAAGGCTTTAGCTTCTTGTTCCTCCTCATTGATGTTCACCTTTGGGATATAATTGTTCTTCTCAGAGGCCATTGATCTCTTCGAGATGTGAGTCTCGTTGACGGACAACCTTGCTCTCATACCAATTGAATATGGCCTAGAGGGGGGGGGGAGTGAATAGGCTTTGAAAATTTCTTGCACACTTAATAGAGTCGTCAAAAAACTTGTTTGACCAGACTAGTCTGTTTGTGTGGGCGGACTAGTCCGGTGGGCTGAAATATGTGAATTGCTTAAATGTTATTTGGAAAACTAGATTCTTTCAGCAGCGGAAATAAGAACAACAGATACTTTGATTTAAGATTATTGTATGAATGCACGTGAAAAATTATAAGCAACTTAAATTGATGTCTAGTAATCAAGTGATCTAATAAACAAAATGTAAAAGAAGTAAGGCACAAGAGACACGAATTTTTACCGAGGTTCGATCTCACCACGAGATCTACGTCCTCGTTGAGGAAGCTCACATAGAGCCGGGTCTCCAACCCTTTCCCTCTTCAAGTCACCACACAGGCCGACTTGATTCCACTAGCACGGGAAATCATCGAGTTTGTGGGGCAACCTCACACGTTGAGGGCTCCCACGAGAATTACAACGAAAGAAGCGATCAAATACACTTGAAAATATTACAATGCAGAATATGAGTGTAGAAAGATCAAACCCCAAGAGCTCGCAACGAAAGAACGACGATCTCCCAATCTCAAATACAAGTGTTCAATTGATTTTTCTCTTTTTGCACTTTAGATGAGTGGGGAGATGTGTTTTGGGCGCTTGGAACAAGGTGGTGGCGCTAGGGTTTGTATTTTCAGCAGAACTAGTCGTGTATGTTCTGAGGAAGGCCGTGGATCCTCTTTTTATAGGGTTTCCAAAAAGTTACCATTGTAAAACCCTAATACCGGACTAGTCCGATGCAAGTCCGGACTTGTCCGGTCACAGTGGAACTCGATGTCCAGAAAGTTTGGCAGACAAGTCCGGTTGGAAACGGACTTGTCCGGCCCTATGTGAAGATAGACTCCAGAAAGTCTGGCGGACTAGTCCGGTAGGAAAACGGACTTGTCTGGCCCTATGTGAAGGTAGACTCCAGAAAGTCTAGCGGGCTAGTCCGGTTGGAAAACGGACTTGTCCGGCCCTATGTGAGGATGGACTCCAGAAAGTCTGGCGGACTAGTCCGGTTGAACACGAGGACTAGTCCGTTTAGGCAACAGAGAGTTTAGCATACTAGTCTGGTCCATGATCAGACTAGTCCGGTGCACTGTGAGATGTCAGGTTAATTTTAAAACCCTTACCCCTGCGCATGGTCGTGAGCTCTTGGTGTGTGTCTTTCATACACACCCTATACATTTAAAATATAATTTGTTCTTCTAAATTCCAACAATGTATTCCTCTTTGGACACCACTCCATTTTTCACCTTTTTGTGTGCACCGAGCTGTTTCACTTTGTTTGTCCTGCAATCATCTCAATAGTTTCATTAGGATCTCATATGTTCGTCATCAATTAGCCAAAACCCACAAGGGATATACTAGATGCACTTACAGTTTGCATTTGCATTTTACACTCAAGCTTTCAAGAGGAGAAAATTCGTTGAGAGTTTTGGTTTCCAAACATCACTTCTTTTTGGATTTTTCTCGCCTTGCTTTGTTCTTGCTTGTTGAACTCAAGAGGACATGAAGAGGTTGTTCGGAAAGAGGAAGAGGGCTGCAATCTCAAGCCATGGTGAAGGTTCTAGTGCACGCCTCTCTTCCATGGGTACAAGCCCAAGGAGGAGAAATGTGTGTGAGGACACTCCCATGGAAGAGAGAAGCAACCCACACCAACTTCTTCATGACAACGACCTCGACATACGAAGCGAAGTTGAAGATCAAGCACGGAGGCTTCTCCAAGATCGTGAGTTCCGCCACACCAAGGCTTACAATCCACATATGATATCCAAAATAGGTATGGACTCCGATTTTCTTTCCATTTGGCATGCAATTGGATTTGATGACTTCGCTCACATAGAGGAGAAAGGTTGACGCCTTCTCACTATCAAATTCCTTTGCACGCTAAGAATAGGATTTGATGGTATTTCTTTTAGATTATTTCAAAAAGAATACAACATCCTATTGAAAGAATTAGGTAGCATCCTAGGCTTCCATAAACAGTGTTTGCTAGATTTAGACAATTTTCCTAAGTTTAACAAATAATGTTTTTGGCATGAGCTAACTAGTGAGGTCACATGTAGGGCTCCTAGGAATAGCCACATCCAAAACCCTACCTTACGCTTCATGCATAGATAGGTGGCTATGACTATGTTCCCTATGGGAGATGTTAGGGTTGTGCGAGATGATGAATTGAAAATTTTGTTTGCCATGACTAAAGAGATAAAGGTTTCCCCAGTCAAAGCCATGATGACACAATGGTTAGATTACATTTCAAAATCAGGACCAATTGAATGCACCTCATTGATTACTCATATTGCTGATAGGGTAGGAGCACTTAAATACTCTTCATTTGAATATATCGAAACTAAAAGAGAATTAATTGATGAATATTATTTAGTGCAAGGACATACCCTTAAACATGATCAAGATGGGTCCTTGATATTTTTCTATCCCGGCTTTGTTAATGAAATTCGGTTACCTAACCCGGATTTTCATTTGTACAAATGCCGGAAGCTAACCATTAATCTTCTTCCCCTTGAGGAAGCAAGAAGAAGTAATGTCTCTGGCAGGGTAACAAGGAATCGTGCGAGGGCTGCAGCCATAGGCATGCCACCGATAATCTCTCCGGTCCATGAATACCAAGAGGAAGAGAACCCAACGGGTTATGCGCTCGGATGGACTCAACCTCCGACGTATGAGACTAGGGGATCATCTTGTCAAGAATGGCAAAGGGATCCACCCTTATCCACTTCAAGCTCTAGTTGCTTGCCCCCAACATCCATGAGAGGACGTCGTTCCTTTTTGGCTAGAAGTCATCATGACTATAGCCAAGGAATGATGGACCTCACTAGACGTATGGGAGAAATTGAAGTGAGAACGGGTGACATCTACAACACACTCCAAGAGCATGTTCAAGGTACCCAGGATTGGCAACAACACATGGATGCTCAATTCACCAACTTCAACACGGCGCTACAAGAACAACAAGCCGACCTTTCAGCGTACTTCCGTCATCAAGGGTTCAACCCTTATCACGGAGGTAGTTGAAGAACAAGCTTGGGGGGGGACCCCACTTGAGGTAACATGTATCACATTCCTTGCATATTTATTTTCCATCCATCCATCATCCACCTTGCATTTAAAAAAATAATAAATAGGTTAGATTTGCTTTCATCAAATAAAGATGTGCGGTAAGAAGGATTTAGAATTCACATAGATGAAATGATGAACAGTTGCTCTGTTTTATTTTCCTAAGTCTCTAGTTTACAACATGCTACTCTCCGAATATTGCTTTTATTGGTTTGAAATACTTTTACCTTAATTAGGAAATTGTGGGTAGCAAAAGCTTAATAGGTTGTTGCGAGATTAGAATTGGTAATAGGGCTGCTAGTCCTAGTTTGAAAGTAGAACTTAGATTTTCGGGGAAATTCTAAAAAGTTTTAAGTTTCCCTCAATTAATTGGAAATACCTACCAAAGCCATATGATATTCATACATAGAAAAAACCTTATGCATATGCTATTTGCTTTCATATTGAGCCTAGTCAAACTAGTATAGACCTATGTGAGAAATCATTCAACTCTTTTTGAATTCAAGACTTCACTTGCACATGCTATACTTCTACACTAGAAGTAAGCAAAACATCCATCATATCCACCATACCGCAATAAAAAGAGAAACTCCATGTTATTCATGTTTAGCAATCTCTTCAAAATTCATTGCAAAGAAAGGGAGTAGAAGACATGGCTACACAATGAAAAAAAAGAAGCATGCTTACATCATAAGCATGAGAGAAAAAAAAGAAAAGAAAAGTAGCCATGTTTCATCCCTGCAAAAGAAAGAGAGATTATACCAAAAAGGAATTATATCAATTATCTACATCCACTTCCACTTCATCATAGATGCACTAGTCTTGAATCTAAAAGTATTGAATTGAATTCTCCTAAGGCTTACTCTTTTGACTTAGCAATATATGTGATGCAAATATGCTTACTTACTTTCCTTACCAAGCTCCACGTACAAGCCATATCCAATGAGTAGTAGTAGAGGCATAATACTTTGGTGAGGAAATATTTCCACTATCCACAAAGGAGTGACTGAGAGAATCAAATTGAGGTACTTAAAATCTAAATTGAATTCTGCGGGATTTTAGTGGAACTTGATTTCTAGGCTATGTTTGCTCCAATTGCTATTCTACCTTTCAACTACTCATGAATATGAGAAAGCATAAGCCCCATGATAACTTAAGAAAGGTAGGGTATCATAGCCAATCTCTGCAATACGAGGTAGAGTATCTTGTTGTGCATTAGATACTTTTGAAAATAAGACATTGTAGCAACTCCTGAGCATCAACCTAAAAGTCTTTACTTTGCTCGGGACGAGCAAAGGATAAGCTTGGGGGAGTTTGTTGACGGCTGTTATATACCAATTTTTTTAGTCAATTTAACTGAATTATGTGAAGGATTTGTCATTTCTTGCACACATCACCTTTCTATCTAACCAATTCTACTTGGACAAGGAGAAATATGTGTATGCAGCATTTTATGGTGGAAATGAGGAAATGTAGATGGACCAATCCTATAAAATATCATCCCAACCAATCAGCCGACAACATGTGGCATCCCATGGATCAAATGGCCCACAAACAGAAGTATCTGAGGAGATCCAATGGTGTATCACCCATATACATCAATGAGACCCACCTAGCAGCCACCTGGAGAAAGCACACGAGAATTGGTGCAATGACCAGGTCGGCCGAACCAAGGGGTCAGCCGACCTGGTCTCTGCACCAAACTCAGTCAGCCTCCACGTGTTGGCTCCTCCCTGCTTCCTGGATTCAATGGTGACTGATTCAGGCACTTTTGGTGGCGGGAACCAACCTCAACACTAGTATAAATAGGACCCCCTACCCCTCACTTCAACACACACCACTTGAGATTCATCTCTATTGTATACACTATAATCCATAGTCTTAGAGGAGTTAGGTTGTAGAGAGGAGAGTCTCTAGTCCCAAGTCCAAATTGGAAAAGGAGTAAGGAGTCTCTCTCTTCCCAATCCTACATTGGGAAAGGTATGGCTCATGTATTCTTTCTTGTATTTGTGACTTTATGCATAATAAAGATAGTATCTTTAGTCTCTACTTTGACTGTGGAGTATTTCTTGTTTGATTGTGGAGTCCATGTATGTGGAAGGTATAGCTTCTATGACTATTTCATCATGAACATACCTCATTATCATAGAACCTATAGACCCCCACTATAGTCTAGTTAATTATAACATAACTAGGTTAGTATGGATAATTATGTTGTGTATCAACATTGGATCAATGATGATTCAATTCATTGCCTTAGGATGGATTGTGCCTAGGCTCTTAAGGTAATTACTTAATATGCTAGCATGGTGCTAGGATAGCTAAGTAGCATTGGATGTCTCGTAGACCCATGGACTGAAGAGGTAGGCAGTAGGTGGTGACAGTCCTATCTATCCTTTGTAATCCTCCACGTTCGGCTATGCCACAGGCTCTTGGCGGGAGTCGCCATAGTATTGCTAGGGGTAAGCCAGTGCCCGATGTGTTGAACCACATAGCATAAGTATTCACTATTGATATAGCTTATGAATAATTAGTTTAGACTATGTATATGTACAATAGAGCAGAGTAGGAGTACCTCCATAACTCTCAACCTTAACTAACCTCTAGGATCCTCTTATCCCCCTTACACTTGAATGCTTTTGTGTGTGTCACACTACCTCCACTATTATTTTATCCATCCTTACTAGATCCTTACCTAGACCTTTCTACCCTTTCCACTTGATGATTGTTATATCTCTACCCCGCCTTCCATTGGGATCAAATAAATGACACCCTTGGGAATACTCTTAAGGGTAAATGCTACAATGATACCTTCGTGCGCTTGCGGAATTCACTCTGTGATCCAATAGAACCATTAACAAGCATTTCTGACACATCAGTTGGACATGTTTAGTTAATGGTGCATAAGTAATACCAACAAGCATTTCTGGCACTATTGTTGGAGATGATATGTTAGTATATCTTAGGAGCCGTCAACAGTCGCGCGGAATAGAAGGTCTCGCTATAGAGGGTGCTTTCGAGGAACTACAGAACCAGAACTTCGAAGCTTTCGATCCAAACCAAGCTCAAGAGCACGTCAAGTGTCCTTGATCATTTTGATTCGGGTTTTTAAATGTTTTGTTTGCAAAATGTCATGCTTGTGTCAATTGATAGGAAAACCGAATTGTAGGAGATTACTAGTCTTGTATAACCACCCTTGTTGCTTGAACACAATGTAGAGAGTCGGAAATGGTATTTTACACTCTTGCATCGCTATACTCAATTGGGTTTGGGAAACAATCATATTGCTTAATTATGAACTACTGAACATTCTAATGATGAGAATTTATATTAATGACCCATAAGCAACATGGTGCCTAGGGATCTAAGCAACATGGTTATGTGGAATGGGTTGGACTGTTTTGGTTGGTTTGCTTGCTTTAGATCTAAGGAGCCGTTCGTGGAGCGACCATCTAGGATTTACACTGCCACCACAGAGCCAAGTATGGGTGTGGCCTAGCTGACTAATTAGTGTATTGCTAGTACTATTTGGACCATTAACAATGCTCGGGGAAGGGGTAGTTGGATGGGTTTATAGAGATTGGTGGGACTACCCTAGGATACGGATGGATCAAGAGTGGTCCCTTGGTTGGATGTGCTCGGTTGGAGACATCACCACCGGTGAAACCTCAATGGGGTCTAAATATGCTAGTATTCACTTTGTAAAGTCTATTTTGTGATCTCTTGGCCACACACCTAAGGAAGTGTGAGATGACATAATTGAGATTCTATAGTCATTGAAGTTGATGAAATCACGAACTTGTGGGTAAAGTGATACGACCTCCACAGAGTGTGTTTAAACTATCATGATAGCTATGCTCCCGGTTATGAGCAACCTGGGACCCTCACATGATTAGAGCTTGGGCTTGAATATGGCTTAATGGCTGGAATTGGATTGGGAATTGGTATTAGTTTATTAATTGGCTTTGGTACATGGATTTGATGAAAATGAGACATATGAGCAGTTATGAGTTGATTTTGTATTAATATTGCTGGTATTGGTTATTTAAGTTGAAATTAATGCTATTTGGGTTTTTTTGTAAAGGACCTCACTTAATGAACAAATAATTTCATTTTCCACTTTTTTGAATGTACTTTTTTGCAATTAGCCCATTTTATTATCATTCCTTGTTTAGGCTACATGTCATACTTTCTCACACTTGCTCAGTACGACATGTGCTCACCCTTGCTATTCCCCCAACAAATTCGGACGCATGCATCGGCGTAGAGTATCAGGAGGTCTTTGAGGAGTACTAGGCGTGCGTGTTACCGTCAAGCTTGCCTGTGGAGTTTGGAGTCATTAGTGTTTAGTGTTTTCCCGCTGCACTTGTTTAGTGCTTGTATTCGAGACTATTTTGTTTGTAATAAGGTACTAATATTAGTGTTATTATTCGAGACTTGTTTTTATCTGTTTATCGTTTGTGAATCACTTGTGTATGTGTGTTAAACATCCTGGGCACACATATGCATCACGCTTGGTTCATTTTCGGATCGGGTGTCACAAATTGGTATCAGAGCCGTGTTTGACTGTAGGATGCAAACCTAGGTAGCATGGACACCACAAAGCACTTAGAAATTCTTTCCTATTCAAAATTTGTCCGTTTTGCACTATTTTGCCTTCCACTAGCTATATAATGTGGAAAATTTTGTGCTTTTTGCTGCTGCTGCAATTTTTTCCACTTTTCCATATTTTTAATCAAATGCATATCCTCTCATCTTGATTTATGGCTTCTGCAAATTCAGAAATAATATTTTTTTCCTCTATTTTCCTCATGTTTTCTTGTGGATGGCTCACACCAAAATGACAGCCCGCAAGAGAGATCATTTGCCACCCCTTGGGAGCAAGCTTAGGCCTCGCAAGGAGTCGTAAATGGAACCAGACCAAGAGGATGAAGAAGTGAGTTCTCCCGCAAAGGAATTTGAGCATGAGCACTCCAGCACAACGGACGAAGACCATGAGATGGTGGACTTTACTATGATGATGAGGAGGTAGAAGATCTGGAGATGGTGGAAAACTTTGATAGTGAGGAAGGGGAAGGTGAAGCGCATGAGAAGAATGAAGATGAAGCCCAAGATGAGGAGGAACCAAAGGAGGATGAACCCGCTGCACAAGAAGAAGTAGCCGAAACCCAAAGGAATGCATCACAGCCTAGTGAAGCCAGAAAGGAGGACAACTGGCTAGTGTACCTTGATGCCAAAGAATTCCATTCCGACGGCACCGATGGAGGATTTGCAGCTTGGCAATTGAAGGAGTTCCTTTATCTATGCAAGATGCATCCGGAGTATTATGTCAAGTGGATTCCTCGCCATGGACATGAAGAATGGAGGGCTCAAGTCACTGTTCTTGCCAAAGATGAAGTGGTCACTCGGCACATTGCATACACATGAAGAAGCACCAAGGAGCAAGCTATTGCCGATGTAGCTTGGGATGCACTCACCAGATTTTGCCACATCTATCGAAGAGCAAGTTGGAGGTACTAGTTTTGCGCTACACCCGTAACGGAAGAAGGGAACAAGGGATATCTTAAGACAGCAAGATGGACCTCAAATCAGTTCTCGTGCCATTGATAGATCTCAGGAAGTATTGGGAACTTGGGAAACCACAATACTGAAGCCATGGAAGAAATCTACACCTCCGTAAGAAGCTGTTCATCATGGAGAAGCAAGAGGAAGTCCGCGCCACCATAGAGGTCAATGGTGTAGCTACCTCTCCATCGCGTGCATGGACGGCCAACTCACCCTAGCGTGCCCCCCGTGTATGCCTTGCTGTTGCTGTCGCCTTCGCCACCTCACGGCCAGGACAGCCATGGCTCCAACAATAAAGTTTAGGTTTCCTGTCTAGAAGATAGAAAGGCGGTTAGATCGTTTCGGTTGTGTTTAGTGTG
>JAYESD010000201.1:0-100796 GCA_036927565.1 Tuctoria greenei
GTACAATTGTCCTTGTAAGGATTAAACTACGGAAAGGGCTACTCCTACTATGCTCTTAGTATACATATGAATAGTCTAAGAATGTATATATGAATGTGCTAGTGGTGAATGCTAGGGCTTAGTGGTCCAACATATTGGGCACGGGTTTACATCTCGCAATACCAGAGAGATTTCCGCTAGGAGCCTGTGGCATAGCCGAACGTGGGAGAGTACAAAGGAAAGACATGACTGTCACCAGCTACCGCTTACCCTTACAACTCGTGGGTCTACAAGACATCCAACACTACCTAACGATCCAAGCACAACGCTAGCATGCTAAGTAAATACCTTAAGAGCCCAGGTAAAAATATCTTTATAGGGCAATCACTAACCTAAACATCGTTGAACCAACGCTGGGACCAAGCACTAACTTATTCATACCAACATATTCATGTTATAGCTAATTAGACTATAATGGAGGCTTATGGTGCTTATGAAAACATAATAACAATGTTACTACGACATCACAATAACATCTAGACCTACCATATACATGGACTCCACAATCAAACAAGAAACACTTTGTCCAAGCATATGAATAATGAGAGATTAATATTATAATAATGCAAAGTGTCACATAAAGAGGAAAATATGCATGAGCCATACCTTTCCCAAAATGGACATGGGAGTAGAGGCACCTATCTATAGCCTAACTACCACTAAGAACAAAGAGAAATAGTGATACAAGAGAGTAATTCTCAAGTGGTGTGTGTCACGAAGTGAGCTGTGGGATCCCATTTATACACACAGTACAATCGGTTCCCACCACAATTAGCGTGAGAATCAGTATTAACAACCATTAGGGAGCCAAAAGAGAGCGCCACACACCGACTGACCATGTTTGGGGGGCTTACCAGGTCGATCCTACCGTGGTTTGGCTTCTGCACCCTAATTGGCCCCGTCTTCAGTGTGCTTCTGTCGGGTAACTGACTAGTGGTTCCTCCATCCATCCCTGGGTGCTACACCATTGCATTCTCTCAGATATCCCTGTAAGTGGGCCTGTTGATCCATGGATTGCCATGTGTTGTGACCTGATTGGTCGGGATGTTACTTTTAAGATTGGTCCCCACAATTCTCCTCATTTCTGCAATAAAATATCTGCATGCACTATTTCTCCAAGTACAAGTGGAATTATGTTAAATATAAAAGGGATGCATATAAGAAATTCATTTCCTCCAAAAAAATTGTGTTGTATTAAAGATCAAAATTAGTATATAATAATTGTCAACAGTTATGTTCTTTAATTCTAGTAATTAGTTTACTTTAGTTGCTTGTACTTTTATGGCTCTAGTTAGCTTGAGACCCTAGTCATGGTATAATGTCATCAAAAGGATTAATGGAGTAATCGGTAACGTTGATGTGGTGTCTAGGCTAGAAGTTATCTTTGATTATCTCGTAGTCCACGGGTTGTTGAGGTAGGTAGTAAGTGGTGATAGCACTATGCGTCTGTTGTACTCCTCCACGTGGCTACAATGTAGGCTCTCGGCAAGAGTTACCTATCAAATCAGGATAAGTTCGTATCCAATGCAAGTAACTAGTGGTTGACCTGCCTTGAAATATATACTCTTCTTTAAGAAATCCTTTCTACCTTTCGTCTACCACCATGCTTAGTGTCCTTGGGTGAACTAGTTAGAAGATTAGCACACACGTTACTTGATATTCTATACCCTTGGGAATACTCTCGAGGTGAAGTGCTACAGTGGTATCGGTGCGCTGGAGGATTCTTTTCTGTGACGTACCAACCATCAACAAGCATTTCTAGCGCCGTTGTTGAGGAATGGTTGATGTTTATCTTCAAACCATGTTTACCCTCATATATTTTTTGATTTATCTTTATTCATTTTATTGTTACCATCCATACTATGGAGCAACCCACTATTATTTCCTCGTCTGCTCCCAAGGGTGAGTTCTGTGAGGCACCGCCTTTGGATCCTTTTCTCACATCCGACTGTGAAATCTATCCTGACTTTATATCCATGGTTCGGGAACAACCGTTCTTATGAACATATTATTAAAATCTATACCATCATTTGTGAAAGTTTGAGCACTTGGGTTCATGCCTTTCAGTGAATTAAGGGCTAGAACAAAAAACCTTTAAGTGGAAGTTGTTTTCCTTTCTCCATCAAGGAGAGAGTGAAGCTATGGTACAGTCGTACCATTGGGACCGCAAACGGTAATTGGGATGAGCTTACAGACAAATTTTGCCTCACGTTGTTCCCATTACCCCGAATTGCCTCCATACTTGGGGAAATTGTCAACTTTTTAGCAGCTTGAGAAGGAATATTTTGGTCCAGCCTGGGCTAGGTTATCGTTGTTAATACAATCAGGCCTAGACTTATCTATTCCCGATCACGTGTTAGCACGACACTTTTGTATTGAATTAAACAAGGAGTATGCCCTATACCTAGATATTGTGGCTGGAGGATATTCTACACATAAGACCTTGGTAGAAGGAATGGAAGTCCTAGAGCGTATTTCATAAAATACCTTTTTGACAACAGATCTTAATGAACTCCAAGAAATAGCCTCGTCGAGGGAAGAGGAATCTCATGTAGTCAAATTCAAATATTTAGCATTCCCATCTCATGATTTGACTGTAGAATCCTCATCCAAAATCGAAACACCAAAGTAAGAAGAAATTCAGACCTCATGGTTTTTGTATTATTTCAAGGGAGATCTTCTTGAAGATTTCTATAACATCTCGAAATACCAAAAGACTCCACAGTCACCTGTCACTCTCATTGAATCACGAGAGGAAAAACTTCTCCTCAAACAAATCGAGGAGTCGATCTCCACTACGAGCAGCAAATTGACGGTGGAGGTTGAGCTCTGTACTGATCCCATTCAAATACGTTCACCCTCAGCAACCATTCAATGCATAATTAGAGGAGTGGTGGTGAATGTCTTCTAGAGCCCCATTAATGGTGCCAACTACGTTTTCGACGAATGTCCATTTGGCATTTTGGGTGATGAGTCCTGGGCTCCAATAAAAAGATCCTTCAAGAACCCATCTGAAATTCTTTTGAAGGATATGGGGTTATACAAAATGTTTCTCTGTGACATGAAGACACCATGACTTTCATATTTTTGAAGCCCAAGACTTTGACATCATGATCAAGGTTTCCATAGAGAAATTTCTCCTGGATGGACCCTCTTAAGGAAGCTTCGATGTCAACCTTGGGGAAAGAGAGTCTTCGACCCCAAAGCTGCAATCAAAGAACATACCAGCAGAACCACTCCCCAAGAATGAGCCGATTGAGGAGGGCATTGCTCCTCAATACTTTGTGTCTTCTGAAAAGGAGAACCCACAACTAGAACTTGCACCTTGATTGAGCTAGGACCTTTACTTTCTACCCTACACTATGCTCTTCTTTATAGCAATGAAGAAGACTCTATCTTCATGAAAATCCTGCAATTCATGAACCCATCCAATTCTTCACCATTCTTAACGAAGCATCATTTTTTTCTTGCACATCGGGATAATTTATCTTGTTCCTCATAGTGAGTAGGCAAGTTTTAGTGCCCAAGAAGGAGGGCACAATGGTCACAAAAATAAGAATGAATTCATTCATAGATGTATCATTACAGAATAGAAGACGTCTATTGGTTCCTTATTAAATTTCCATCCATCCTGATTTTCAGAATAAGATCACCTTCACATGTCCTATGGAACAAATGCTAATGATTGAATGTTTCCAGGTTCTGTAACGCACCAACATCGTTCCAAAAGTGCATGATGTCTACTTTCTTGGACATGATCAGCGGAAATCACGAATGTTTCTATGGATAAATTTCTTAATCGATATACAAACTTATGATTATTGTCCTCAAGATTTAGACAAGGTCTTACAAAAATGCTAAGAAAAAGACTCATACTCAATCGGGAAAAGTAGCACTCTATGGTCCATGAAGGAATCACTTTGGAAACTTTGACCAAGGGGGGGGGGGGGGGGGTGGGTGCATAAGGATAAGATTGAAATCATTCAATGGTTTCCACCTCCCACTAGATTTCTAAGATGAGTGCCATAAGTATCTTGACATCCTCAAAAGGCACTCATCACAACGTCAATCATCCAAACCCCTGATTTGATGCTGCTACTTGAAACCATATGTGATACCATAGATATTCACACTTGGACGACCATTGCCAACCCAAGGTTTATGGCATCATACAATAGCCTACGCTAGTAGAGCTTTGCTGGGAGCTCAATTCGACAATGCCACAACTAGAAAGGTGATCCTAGCAGTGTTTTAGATATCGATATTTTTAAGCATCGCTTGGTTAAAGCAAAAGCCTTAGGCCATGCTATAAAGTTTTTGCCCACCATGAAATGAATTGATTCTAACAAATTCTATTACTCCAAGAATGGACCTTCAAAAGGACAAGGAAGGAGTAGAGAATTTTGTCTAATCATGTATGGAAATCACTAACATGCTGGACCAACCCATTAGTGATTTCCAACATGATGATGAGTGGTGACAAGCTCGTTTAGAGAAAGTAGAGAAGCTCATCTTTGAGAGATACCATCACCCAAGGGATTATCCATACCTCTATAGATATGTGCCAATGGATTACTCAGGAGGAGTTTCCCAACAAGACTTCCATTGGCCTGTAACCATTCCAACCTATATATGGAAATTCTTGTCATTTAGCATTAGAGTTGTAAAGTAGAGTGTACTTGTAACACCCTCATTTTCATCCACCATGCATGTCATATATTCTTATACATGTTTAGCATTAAGCAACACAAAAAGGAACAAGTTAAAATGAATTAGAAGCAAAACAACACTTAAAAGTTTGTAGAAGTATGGACTTGTCTGGTTTGTACCTCGTACTAGTCCGGTTTCCCCCTTTGATGCCCCTCCGGACTTGTCCATTTTTGCTACGGACCAGTCCGATTAAGTCTCGGTTCCATTTTGGACTTGTCCGTGATTGAGTGCGGACTAGTCCGATATTTGGTACGGTTTTTGAATAAGTTGTCAAATCCCCGGACTTGTCCGATCTGTGCCAGACTTGTCCGTTTTTCTCTATGGAGAAGACCGGACTTGTCCGGACCTCTTACCAGACTTATATGTTTTCGTCTCTGTCTAACCTCGGACTAGTCCGCCCCCTCCCCCCCCCCCCCCCCCAGCAGACTTGTCCGATGAGCCTGACTCGGATTCAATCTTTTCCTCCATGACTTGTTATTGGGTATTTGCCTTCTATGTGCCCAAGAACATCATGCCTAACCCCTGTGGAGCCCATATGGGACCCCTACACAGCCTCCACCACCTTGAACACGAAATCCACCCAACTCTACACCTCCACCCCTATATAAACAACCCAACACCCCAATTTTTCCTCTCTTTGCCACAATTGAAAGACCTCAAAACCCTAGTTCATTAGATCTGCCATGAAGAGGAGATCCAGTAGCGAGAAGAAGAGGAGGAAACAAAAGAGGATCAAGTGAACAAGATCTTCATCGAGATTTTGTTCTTCATCACCAATTCACCCTCAACTCATCTTCATCAAGCCCTAATCATCAAAATACAAGTGTCTCATGTCTAACTCTTAATCTTTGGATCTTTAAGCACGTGGTACACCCTCTACATTCACTTTTCTCGCGTGAATTCAACCCCAATTCTCCAAATTCTTGTAGATAAAGAAAATCCTAATTTGCTGTTTCTGCGCAGGGCGGACTAGTCTGGCCCTGGTACCAGACTTGTCCGGCCTCTGAATCTGAATTGTACTGAATTAATTCCAAATTGATTCGAACTAGTTCCAAACCTGTCCAAACTTGTTAAAAACTATTAGAACTAGTTAGTAAACATTATTAACAACTCATTAACAAGTCTTACCTCACAGTTGCGTTAATCATGCATATCATGTTATGTTGAGTAAGATAAGAGCATTTATCGATTGTATTGTTTGTTTTGTATGTCTTTTCTGCGAAATAGAAGGTTTTGCTCTAGAGGGTCCTGCCGAGGACCTCCAGAACTAGAACTTTGAAGTATTTGACCCTAACCAAGATCGGGAGAAAGGCAAGTGCCCCTGACCATATTGATCCTGTTTTTTAAATGTTTTGTTTGCAAAACTGCATGCTTGAGTCAATTTGATGGGAAACCCATTTATAGGTGTTTACTAGTCTTGTTTGACAATCCTTGTCACTTTGAATACATTTTAGAGAGTCAGGAAGGGTATTTTTACCTTTATGCTTCGCTCTAATTAATTGGGATGGGAAAGCAACCAAATGGTTTAATTGTGAATTAATGAAGCTATGGATGATGAGAATGGATTAATATGGTTAATTGGTAACATGGGACTTGGGAGACCTAAGCAAGCATGGTTTGTGGATTTGGGTTGGATGTTATGGTGGTTTGCTTGACTTGGATCTAAGGACCGATTCATGCGAGAATAGGCCAGGACTACAGTGCCAACACGGGGCCAAATATGGGTGCGGCTTAGCCAATTAATTAGGTGTATTGCTAACATTGATCCACATCATTTGGAGGAGCGGGGAAGGGGAGTCAGATTGGGTTTGTATGAGTGGCAGGACTCCCTGGGATCTGAACGGCACAAGAGCAGGCCCTTGGTTTAGGATGTGCTCAGTTGGAGGCATCACCACCGGTGAAACCTCAGTGGGTCTGAATATGCTGGTAGTCCCTTTGTAAAGGCTATTTTGTGATCTCTTGTCCACACACCGATGGAAGTGTGTAATGTGACTGATGGGTCACATGCATAATGGAGGTTCCTTAGTCACCGAAAGGGGACGAAATCACGAACTTGTGGGTAAAGTGGTACAACCACTACAAAGTGTTTAAAAACTATCATAATAGCCGTGCTCCCGGTTATGAGCACCTGGACAACTTCCATGATTAGAGGAAACTTGGGATTTGGGATAGTTTGTTATGGTTATGGTTATAGTTATGGTTATGGATTGAGTTATGGTTAATGAACATGGATGACGATGATGGTAATAATCTGGCATATGGATAGATAATTGATTTTGGTTTCGTACTATGTTAATTATGTGGGATATGATGGGATTACTTCACAAAGACATAGTATAGGGCTTTTTACATGTTTTAAATGTACTTTTCAGCAAATAGCCGTTGTTTATTATCATGCCTTGTTTCAGCTACATGTCATACTTTCCACACTTGCTGAGTACGATATGTACTCACCCTTGCAATTCCCCCACAAACAGTTGCAGGTCAGGATTGGGAGTATCATGACGTTAATGAGGAGTTCTAGGCTGTGTGCTGCCGTTAGCTTTGCCTGTGGTGTTGCTTGGTGTCGCGCTCCCTTTTCTTAGCTTGCTTATTTCATTTATCTCATATTTAGTTATTTTCGCTGCAGTAGTATTATCAATAATGATCATTAAAGCTGTAATTTGAGGATATTCTAAATTCTGTAATAAAAGTGCTTAATTAATCTTGTTCTTTGGTAATTTTCTGTATATCCTTTTGTGAATGCACTCGTACATGGGTGTCATAAATTGGTATCAGAGCTACAGGTTGACCGTAGGACGCAACCTAGATGGAATGGACACTTTAGAGCACATAGGAGCACTCAAGAATCGATGTGTTTTTGCTTGGTGTGCTGATTGCTATGTATTGCTACTTGTGTGCTTAGTAGAGGATTTTGGGATGCTTTAGCATTTCCATGTCCATATAGGATTGTATAGTTAGTTGCTTAGTTTCATATCCCTTGATGCATATAGTTGGGGATGTCCTAAATTCTTCTGTCTTGCTTTTCTTCAGATGGTGAGGACTCACAACCAGAGGGATGCCAATAATGAGGAGGAGACCAATGGGGCACCTCAGGACAACAATGGACAAGGACCTGCCCAGGGAGCTATCAATCTTGAGCAGCTATTGGCTATGCAAAACCAGCTCATGCAGACTATGATACAAACTATGGGACAGCTGCAAGCTGGCAACAACAATCAGCCCCACATGCCTCCATCGTCGCCACCCCCACCGCCTCATAACAGGTTGGGAGAGTTCATGAGGACTAGGCCACCAACCTTTGCTCAAGCCACCGACCCTATGGGTGCCGATGATTGGTTGAAGTCCATGGAGAAGAAGCTTTCTATTGTCCAATGTTGTGACTGGTAGAAGGTTTTATTTGCTTTCCATCAACTAGTTGGCGCAGCTGCGGATTGGTGGGACTTGTTCTGTAACACCCATGAAAATCAGAAGAGGATCACTGGGCTTCCATTCTCATTATGTGCAGGAAGGTGTTATGATCCTCAAGAGGCAAGAATTTGAGAACTTGAGGCAAGAATGATCAAGCATGATTGAATATCTTGGTAAATTCACGCAACTTTCAAGGTATGCCCCTGAAGATGTCAGTCGAGACAACTGGAAGCAATACTTGTTCATGAGAGGCCATAACAATGAGATCCAAGTGCAATTGCTCAACTGTGATTATGCAAACTTTCAGAAGCTTGTGGACAAAGAAATTGTGGTTGAGAACAAAGTTCATGAGATAGAGCTAGAAACTAAGAGGAAGGCACCATATCAAGGACAGCAACAAGGAAGCAATGTGCGCCCTTGCTTTGCGCCACCCAATTCGCCATATTACAACCCCTCTGCACCTGCTCATCGCCCTGCTTATCCACCTCATCCAACTCAACCTCAGTTCATGCAACCATTCCCCGCTATGCAAGCACCTCGGCCTCCAATGCCATATGTGCCTCGTGCCGGTGTTCCTACAAATGTTCAAAATCAAGCTCATCCAAATAGCTCTGGTGCAGCAAGGTCATGCTATACTTGTGGTGAGGTGGGACACTTTGCATCTCAATGTCCCAAGTCAGGCCTTGGTCAAGGAAGCAATGCTCCAAGACAGAACCCAAGATCGAATGGAGGAGCGCCACAAGGCAACCATGGACAGCAGAATTTTGCTCGTGGCAATGTGAGCCATGTCTCTATGGAGGAAGCGCAACAAGAAGATGACGTGGTTATTGGTATGTTTCTCGCAAACTCCAACCCAGTAACTATGTTATTTGATTCTGGAGCATCACATTCATTCATTGCATCGAAATATGTTGCCAAGTATAGTTTGCCTATCTCTCGTATGAAGTATACTCTATTGGTTAAGTCTCCTGGAGGAGAGATGAGGAAAAATATAGTATGTCCAAAATTAAGCCCTAGAATAAAGGGGGTAGACTTCTATGCCGACCTCTTTGTTTTGGATTCTCAAGGATTGAACATTATACTTGGTATGGACTGGTTTAGGAAGCACAATGGAGTCATTGAATGTGTCACAAAGACGGTGAAGTGGACGAATGAGAAAGGGGTCAGAATTGAGTTTGAAGCATTGAAAGTTGCCTAGAGGGGGGGTGAATAGGCTAATCGACCTGCAAATGACTTAATAAAACAAGATTAAATCACAGGGGGCGGACTAGTCCGGTCTGGGGGTGGACTAGTCCGGTCAGCCTGCGTGAAGAACCCTAAAAAGTGTTTCTAGCAAGTTTTAAGGGGATTTTCTCGAGGCTACAAGTGAGGATATGTTTATGACAAGTTTAGAAACTATCAACACAAGAGCGAGTCAAGTTTCAACAAGATTAAGCAAGGAGAAACACAAAACAAAACTAGCAACCCTAGAACGGAATATTCGATGAACAAAGTGCAAAGAACACGGAGACACAAGGATTTTATCCCGAGGTTCGATTCCACACAAGAATCTACGTCCCTGTTGAGGAGTCCACAAAGGACCGGGTTCACCAAACCTTCCCTCACCAAGTTTACCGCACGGGCCTAACTTGGTTCTCCACTAATCACAAGGGTGATTACAAAGTTCGTTGGGGCTTCTCACAATCTGAGGCTCCCATGCCACAAAGATGATCAACAACACGAAACACACTCAATACACAGCTCACAAAGACTCAATGAGTGCAAGAGATCAAACCGGGAGCACAAGCGCGATGTTCTTCCTCTTCTCCACCTCACTAAACCCTAATCCACTCAAGAATTAGTTTAAGAGGGAAAGTAGGCAAGAAAGAGGCTTAGGAGTGCTCCAAGTTGGCTGTGGCGGCGCTAGGGTTCTTGTCTATTCAAGTGTTGGTTCAAAAGAACCCAGGGGACCTCTATTTATAGAGGTCCCAAGCCCATATTGCTGACTTCAGCAAAAGGGCGGACTAGTCCGGCCTCAGGCCCGGACTAGTCCGGCCTAGGGGACCACTGACCCCTCTGACAACTGTCGCACTGCGTGGCAATTGTCACGCTACCCGCCAAACTTCAAATTCAAACGGTAACTTCGACAACGGACTAGTCCGGCCCTTATCTGACTAGTCCGATCTCACACAGAACCTTTTGTTCCGTGTGAAAACGGACTAGTCTGCAGACCACGGACTAGTTCGGCCCCAGGGGCGGACTAGTCCGGCCTACCCAGACTTAGTCGCAAAACCTCTTTGCACTCGGCACCACGGACTAGTTCGGCCCACGGACGGACTAGTCCGATCTCACACAGGACCTTTTGGTCCGCCCCAAAACGGACAAGTCCGCTCTCTAGGACTTAGTCCCGAAAGTCCACTTCAAGGGGTACCCCGGACTAGTCCGGTCCACTACGGACTAGTCCGAAGTCACACAGGACCTTCTGGTCCGTGTGAAAACGGACTAGTCTGGCCAGGAGCAGACTAGTCCGGCCCTAAGGCGGACTAGTCCGACCATTCCTGCCAGACTACTCTAACTTCAACTTCAAATAGGATTTCTACCTCAAACACCACTCTTGAGCTCCTACTTTGATCTCTTTGCACTTTACGCACACACCCTCCTGTTTCTATAGCTAGTCTAACTCAACACGCTAGAAACCCTAGTTTCTACGCTTCGAGTCGACTTCGTTTCCGTCCTTTTCCTTTTTGAGGGTTTGCGTCTCCGATCGAGTCCAAACCTGTGCTAAGATCATATGAGCTCATTAGCGACTTAATTGTCGTCATCAATCATCCAAAACCCACGGGGAACCTAGATGCACTTTCAATCTCCCCCTTTTTGGTGATTGATAACAACACATCAAGTCCTTCACAATTAAGAGTATAAATTTTGGTTTTCATAACTTGTGTGCGTATGAATGACTCCCCCTCAATGTATGCAGCATGTAAAAGAGGTGGAGAAGATCTTTCATACCCACACACGTTATGGTGGGGTGCCTACGTGATGTGCTCAATAATTGTGACAAGACATAAAAGCATCAATATAATCAAAAGATTGGCAATAGGAACATTATATTGATATTTAACAACATTAGCAAGTCTTGCACAAATGTAAACAACCAAGTAGCATGAATAAGTTACAAAAGAGGTCCAAATGACAAGAACACACCACACAAAAGACTGCTACTTCCCCCAAACACACACAAAGGACTGACTCCCCCTAACTCTCCCCCTTTGGCATCAAGGCATCAAAAAGGAAAAGAAGAGGGGGACAAGGACCCAAAAGCTAGTCCTCGTCCTCGTCACTATCGCCGTCGCGGGAGTCGCTCTCCGTGGCCTCCGGGTCCTCGACATCTTCCTCATGATCGTCGTCGTCGTCGTCGCCAGAGCCCGGTGAGGAGGTACCCTCCGTCTCACCCAAGAGTGCCAACTCCTCGGGGGTGAGAAGGGGGTATGGAGTGAGCTCGTCGTCGGAGGCCTCAGGGCTCATCGGAATCTCCATCTTGTCGCAGAGCTTCCTCACGTAGCGCTCAGTCCGCTGAGCTCGCACCTCGGCTTTGCGGCACGAGGTGAAGATGGATCGAAGAAACTTGAGGACTCCGCTGCTAGAGGAGCCACCGGGTGAGTGAGAGGCACGGCGAGAGGCTCCACCACGAGGTTCCTCCGGCTGAGAGGGAGGATCCGCGTTCTTCCGGCGCAGAGGAATCGGGACGGTAGGTGGCATCTGGGGTCGAAGAGGCTGGTGAGTGGTGTCCTTCACAAACACAAGCCCGTACACCTTCTCGATCAGACACATAATGTATGGGGCATAGCCACAGGCACGGTTGGGTGTGTGTGAGATGTTGTAGATATCATCAAAGATGTAATCTACAAGGTTGAACATCTCATGTCCATCAATGAGAGCCAACAGGTGCCTGAGGTGACCCTGGATAATCCCTGCATCTCCTTCTTTGGGAGCCACTGTCCTCCTGAGAATCCTGTTAAGGATGCTGTAGAACGGGAGGATGTTCCTGGCCAATCCAGCTTCACACTGGACGTGAGGAGGGTACATATAGCTCATGTCATCCCTGTCCATGGCCTTGAGATTGGAGATAATGATCTCATGGTCCAGGTGACTCTCCAGACCAAGAGCCTGAGCAAACACCTCAAAGGTGGCATAGTACTGCTCACCGTTGGTCATCCAAGTGATGGCTCGGTCACCACGAGAATGGAAGTGAACTGTGGTATAGAACTGTACTATGACCTCCTCATTCCAGTCATACTTGAATCCAAGAATGTCCTTGATTCCGTGGCGCTCAGCTGCCTCGATCACTGCGTCAAATGCCTCGTGTTTCTTCTTGGCCATATAGGTCCAGTCCACCCATTGAGCCTGGATCACTGGCTTCTTCATGGCCTGGTAGACTGTGCGATAGTAATCGCAATGGAAGTCACACCAGAACCGAGGATCGGCGGTGGACCTCTCATACCTATAGACATTCTCATCTCTGAGCCTCCTTGCCTTCTCAGCTCCTTTTCCCTTGAATGTGTTCGCTGAAAGATTGGGCTGACGGTTTGGGTTGCGTGCTGGACTGTGCATCACAAGAGGGCCAACAGCCTGAGCCTTCCCTTTTTCACGAATCATAACTCCTCCAGGTGCCTTCTTGGCTGGCACCTTGACGGAGGGCTTCTTCTTCTTCGGCTCGACTGGAGCCGGAGCCTTTCCTTTCTTAGGGTCACGCTCGACCCTTGGCTCTTATTACCTTTGGGCTTGCTCCTTGCCCTTTGTCTTCTCGCTAACAGTGATGAGTTTCTTCCTTTTAGGGGCATTGGCCTCAGCGGCCTTGGAGTTGTGAGCCTCCCTGTCTTGCCTTTTCTTCCTCCTTAGCTCATTCAGGGATTCTGCAGTTGCTCGTGCCAAGGCTTCTTCTTCATTGTAGATGGTGGCAGCTACTTTGGAGGCTTCGAGGGCCTTCAGCCGCCTTTCTTCTTTTTCCTTCTGCACCTTAATGAGGGCAGCTTTCATCCTTGCTTCGACGATCTGAGCCTTGGTGCGGCCCTCCCGGGGTACTTCCGCACCTCTCTCCTCGGTGCGGCCCCGATAGGTCTCGGGGCGTTCTTCATCGCCCGCGGGGTTGAGACGAGAAGGGGAGCGCTCCAAGTTCGACATGCTGCGGAAAATACATAGACGAAAAGGTATGAGTTCAAGGAGATGGAAGCATTGCGGAAGAAGTCTCGAGAGAAGACTAGGACTAGGGTTTGCTCTGTGCAAACCGGACTTGTCCGCCAGGGGCCGGACTAGTCCGGGTTGCGCAGGATAAACCCTAACAATAATTGAATCATCAAAAAATCTTCAGATCAGCGTGCAATACTTCTAGGCTGTGATCACAAGGGTATATGGAGCAATATCTATGAAGGTGTTCCTATCAAAAACCTCAAGAATCAAAAATGGGGAAAGTTTTTGAAAAAGCGGGAATACCTTCTCAAATCCGCGAGAATCGACGAAATCGACGATGGATTGCAAAGGTGACGCGCGGGGAAACGATACCTCACTCCCAAAGACTCCAATGCACGGATTGGAATCGAGATTTGGTGGTTGGAGCGAAAAATTGCCGAAGAGGGCGGTTTCTAGCGCGCGTGAGGGAGAGAAGCGGGAGTGAGAGGGAGAGGAAGGGTTTTGGCTGCCCCTGGGGTTTAAGTCCCCAAGGGCCGGACTAGTCCGGTGGCAAGGGCGGACTAGTCCGGTCTGCGGACCAGCCGCAGACTAGTCTAGACCCGGACTTGTCCGTCCACAGGGGCGGACTAGTCTGGTCCGACTGGGCTGAAAGGCGATGTTTTTGAGTTGCACACACACTATTGGTCCTTATGGATAACAAGCAACACAAACATGATTATTGAAGATAAATATGACAAAAACATGATCAATTTCCAAGAAAAAGTTTTCTCAAACAGATTTGAAGAGAAATCACGATAGAGAAGAGTTTTTCGAAATATAGCTCAAAAAATGTGAGGAATGTGGTTTAAGCCACATTCCTAGAATCCAAAATGTTGAGCTCACTTCTTAGCTCACAGAAACGCTTCTCATCAAGAGGCTTGGTGAAAATATCCGCGAGTTGATGTTCCGTCCTCACATGAGAAATCACAATATCTCCCTTCATTGAGTGATCTCTCAAGAAGTGATGTCGTATGTCTATGTGCTTGGTCCTAGAGTGCTCCACTGGATTATGGGATATCTTTATGGCACTCTCGTTGTCACACAAGAGTGGAATGTTGTGCAAGTTAATCCCATAATCCCTAAGGGTTTGTCGCATCCAAAGAAGTTGTGCACAACAACTTCCGGCTGCAACATATTCCGCTTCGGCGGTGGAGAGAGCAATAGAGTTTTGCTTTTTGGAGGACCAAGACACTAGAGATCGACCCAAGAATTGGCATGTACCTGATGTGCTCTTCCTATCAACTTTGCACCCCGCATAGTCCGCATCGGAATATCCAATGAGGTTAAACTTAGATCCTTTGGGGTACCAAAGTCCTAAGGAAGGTGTGTGTACTAGATATCTCAAGATCCTTTTAACGGCGGTCAAATGACAAGCCTTAGGTGCCGCTTGAAAGCGTGCACACATACACACACTTAGCATGATATCGGGCCTAGATGCACAAAGATAGAGAAGTGAACCAATCATAGACCTATACAACTTTTGATCCACACTTGGACCATCCTCATTTAGGTCTAGGTGTCCATTTGTTCCCATAGGGGTTTTGATGGGCTTTGCCTTATCCATGTCAAACTTCCTTAGAATATCTTGTGTATACTTAGTTTGACTTATGAACGTCCCTTCTTTGAGTTGTTTTACTTGAAATCCTAGAAAGAACTTCAACTCACCCATCATGGACATTTCAAACCTCTCCGTCATTATCTTGGAGAACTCATCACAAAACACCTTATTTGTGGAACCAAATATGATGTCATCCATATATATTTGGCACACAAAAAGATCTTCGTTGAAGTGCTTTGTGAAAAGGGTATAGTCCGCTTTGCCTATCCTAAAACCATTTTCAACTAGAAAGTCTCTTAGGCACTCATACCAAGCTCTAGGAGCTTGCTTGAGGCCATAAAGAGCCTTTCGCAATTTGTAAACATGGTTAGGATAGTCTTGGTCTTCAAACCCTGGAGGTTGCTCTACATAAACTTCTTCCTTGATTGGACCATTTAGGAATGCACTCTTAACATCCATTTGGTAGAGCTTGAAGTCATGATGAGTAGCAAAAGCTAGTAGTATCCGAATTGACTCAAGCCTAGCTACGGGGGCAAATGTCTCATCAAAATCCAATCCTTCAACTTGTGAGTACCCTTTTGCCACAAGTCGTGCCTTGTTCCTAGTTACCACACCATGCTCATCTTGTTTGTTGCGGAACACCCACTTGGTTCCAACAACATTAGCTTGTGGGCGCTTGACAAGCTCCCAAACCTTGTTCCTTTCAAAGTTATTGAGCTCCTCTTGCATGGCAACTACCCAATCCGGATCTATTAAGGGATCTTCAACCTTGTGGGGTTCCAAGGATGAGACAAAGGAGAAGTGCTCACAAAAGTTTGCAACACGTGCACGTGTTGTTACTCCTCTTGTGATATCTCCTAGAATGTTGTCAACGGGGTGATCCCGTTGAACACTTTGATGAACACGAGGATGCGGAGGTTGAGCTCTTGAATCACTTGCTTTATCTTCTTCACTTTGGTCTCCCCCTTGATCCATGCCTCCCCCCTGATCTTCATTCCCATTATCATTTTGGGGAGCATCTAGTGGATCTCCAACTTGTCCAATGGGAGTTTGACCTATTTCATAATGATGATGGTCATTTGGGCTTTGGGATGGTTCTTGTGGGCGAACATCTCCAAGTGCCATTCTCCTTAGAGCTTCTAGTGGAGGTTCCTCTTTATCAATGGCATGTTGATCAACTTGCTCCACTTGAGAGCCATTGGTTTCATCAAACACCACGTCACGTGCTATTTCAACAATTCCGGAGGATTTGTTGAACACACAGTACGCATGTGTGTTTGAGTCATATCCAAGCAAGAAACCCTCTTCGGACTTTGAAGCAAACTTCGAAGTCCTAGGCTTCTTGTTGAGGATATAACACTTGCTACCAAAGACACGAAAGTAAGAAACATTGGGCTTCTTACCAACGAGAAGCTCATAAGGAGTCTTCTTGAGGAGGCAATGAAGGTACAATCGGTTTACGGCATGGCAAGCGGTGTTAACCGCTTCCACCCAAAACCGGTCCGATGTTTTGTACTCATCTAGCATCGTCCTTGACATCTCAATAAGCATCCTATTCTTTCTTTCGGCAATTCCATTTTGTTGAGGAGAATAGGGAGCGGAAAACTCATGCTTGATGCCCTCCTCATCTAGGAACTCTTCTACTTGCATGTTCTTGAATTCGGTGCCATTGTCACTCCTTATAGCCTTTATCCTTAAGTTGAACTCATTTTGAGCTCTCCTTAGGAATTTCTTGAGGACACCGGGGGTTTCACTCTTATCATGCAAGAAGAACACCCAAGTATATCTAGAGAAGTCATCAACGATGACTAGACCATACTTGTTGCCACCGATGCTAATGTAAGCAATGGGGCCAAAAAGATCCATATGGAGTAACTCCAAAGGTCTAGTTGTCGTCATGACATTCTTAGAGGGGTGTTGAGCTCCTACTTGCTTTCCCGCTTGGCATGCACTACATGGCCTATCCTTTTCAAATACCACATCCTTTAGGCCACGAACGTGCTCTCCTTTAAGGAGCTTTTGAAGGTTCCTCATTCCAACATGGGCTAGCCTTCTATGCGAAAGCCATCCCATGTTCGCTTTCGCCATTAAGCATGTGTCAAGTTGAGCTTTATCCGTGGTAAAATCCACAAGATAGAGCTTTCCCTTGAGCACTCCCTTAAAGGCTATTGAGTCATTACCCTCTCTCAGAACATTCACACCCTCACTAGAAAAAACACACTTATATCCTTTATCACAAAGCTGTGATATGGATAGGAGATTATAGTCTAGGGAATCAACATGCAAAACATTAGATAAAGTATGCGAAGGGGAGATAGCAATTTTACCGGAGCCAAGGATTTTCCCTTGACTATTATCCCCAAAGAAGATTCCTTCACTTGGGTCCTCATTCTCCTCATACTCTATGAACATGCTCCTCTCTCCGGTCATGTGGTTGGTACATCCGCTATCCAACACCCATTTCGATCCACCGGAGGAGTAAGCCTACAAAACAAGTTTATGCCTTCCTTTTAGGTACCCAAGCGGAGTTGGGTCCTTTCACGTTAATAGTTAGGCATTTGGGCACCCACACGCAAGGCTTGGGGCTCTTGCGGAGTGGCCCAACATATCTAGCAAACACTTTGCCGTGTTTGTTCCTCTTTAGCACATAAGATGCATCAAAATCATGGAATAGAGGATGCGATTCAGATTTAGGCAATTTGTTGCTAGAGGGTGAGTTCTTTTCAATTTTAGTTGGGGATGAACTCCCATTAACAAAGACAATCATGTCTTTGCCATACTTGGAGGTTTTGGCGTTATGCCTTCCACCTCTAGTATAGCCAAGACCATCCTTGACATGGGGAGGTCTTGTGTTGGTGTATGCACTTCGTGCATACGCCACCTTCTCCTTGTCAAAGATGGCACCCTTAGGTGCTTGCTTGCCTTGTGCTGAGTTGAGTTCATCCTTAAACTTAAGGATTAAGTTAGAGCACTTGCAAGGCGGAGTTGCATTGGATGAGGCCTTTGAGAAGGTTGAGCTCTTAGAGGAAGAGGCTACATTGTTCTTGAGAGACTCAACTTGAGTCTCAAGGATCTTGTTAACTTTTGACAAGTTCCCAAGTTCATCCTTGAGCTCAATTGTTTTCTCCTCAAGACTTGAACACGTTTTCTTACTTAGAGCAAGTTCGTGTTCCAATGCCTTGCTCTTCTCTCTTTCGAGCTCAAGGAGCTCATCAAGCTCTCGACATCTCTCCTTCTCAAGAATGAGCATGTCCTCTTATCTATTGATGAGATCCTCCTTCTCAAAGATCTCATCCATAAGCGATTTCATCCTTCGCAAGGTGCTTTTGCTTATGTCCTTACACATGTGTTCATTCTCACTAGCACTATCAAATTCATCTTGCGAGGAAGTTGTGGAGGAGTGATGAGATGTTACCTTTCTCCTTCCCTCCCTTGCCATAAGGCAAGTAGGTTTGTAGTCGTTGTTGAGGTTGGGGAAGAGCTTGCTTCCCTTGGAGCTCCTCCCGATGGCTATGGTAGCCATCTTCTCCTCTTCTTCTTCGGAGGAGGACTCATCGTTAGAGTCCCACTCCTTCCCCAAGTGGGCTTGTCCGGAGGGCCTCTTCTTCTTGTAGAATTTCTTATCTTGAGGCTTGCCCTCCTTCTTCTTCTTTGCTTCTTCATGTGGGCAATCAGCGATGAAGTGCCCATACTCGCCACAATTGTAGCAAGACCTTTTTGATTTGGGCCTTGCTCTTTCCTTCCCTTTGCCCTCATGGTTGTATCCACCTTTCTTCCTTCTCATCATTCTCTTGAATTTGTTGATGAAGAAGGCCTCTTCCTCATCGGTGTCGAGGCTCTCCTCATCACTTTCTTCTTGATCCTTTGAAGAGGGTGTTGCCTTGAGTGCAACGTTCTTCATCTTGGAGGCGGTGAACTTCTGAAGGTCGTTGTAGAAGAGCGCCTCCTTCTCCATGATCTCATGGTTGATGATCCTGCCAAGGACCTCCTCCGGGGTCATTTGAGTGAACCCCGGGCTTTCTCGAATCATGGAGCAAAGAGCAACGTTCCTAGGCATGAATGCCCGGATCATCCTCTTCACTACCTCGTGGTCGGTCCACTTGGTGCAGCCATATGATCGGCTCTTGTTGATAAGTACCTTCAACCGGTTGTACATGTCTTGGGGGGATTCACCATCCAAGATGGCGAATCTCCCAAGCTCTCCTTCGATGAGCTCGATCTTGGCCTCCTTGACCACCCGATTTCCTTCATGCGCCGTCTTGAGGGTGTTCCATATGTCTTTGGCCACCTCAAGGCCATCGACGCGGTTGAACTCATCTCTTGAGAGGGATGAGATAAGCACACCCGCAGCTGGAGCGTTGCGGTGGATGAGGATGGCTTGTTCTTGAGTGATGTTGTCCTCATCCTTCGGAATCTCCACCCCGGTCATGACAATTTGCCACAACGCTGGGTTGAGTGACACGAGGTGGATCTTCATATTGTGTTTCCACATCCCGTAATCAGTTCCATCGAATTGGGGAGATTTCCCCAATGGGATGGAGAGGTAGTGGTTGTTGGCAGCAAGGCGTTCATAGTTGAACCCTTGTCGGTTGTAGTTGACTCCGCCACTACCACTTGATTGGTTCGACGGATCGATCTTGGAGATGTTTAGCTTCTCCCGGAGCTTCGCCTTGAGTTGGCGAGTCTCCTCATCGTCCGTTGGCTTATCTTGATAGGCCAGCGTCTCCTCACGGGTTGCCTCGTAGTTGCTGCTCGATGCGTCGTCATTCACCACTCCGGCCATCTCTCCGAGCTGTTAGACTCTTAGTGGAGAGTCCTGCTCTGATACCAATTGAAAGTTGCCTAGAGGGGGGGTGAATAGGCTAATCGACCTGCAAATGACTTAATAAAACAAGGTTAAATCACAGGGGGCGGACTAGTCCGGTCTGGGGGCGGACTAGTCCGGTCAGCCTGCGTGAAGAACCCTAAAAAGTGTTTCTAGCAAGTTTTAAGGGGACTTTCTCGAGGCTACAAGTGAGGATATGTTTATGACAAGTTTAGAAACTATCAACACAAGAGTGAGTCAAGTTTCAACAAGATTAAGCAAGAAGAAACACAAAACAAAACTAACAACCCTAGAATGGAATATTCGATGAACAAAGTGCAAAGAACATGGAGACACAAGGATTTTATCCCAAGGTTCGATTCCACACAAGAATCTACGTCCCCGTTGAGGAGTCCACAAAGGACCGGGTTCACCAACCCTTCCCTCACCAAGTTTACCGCACGGGCCTAACTTGGTTCTCCACTAATCACAAGGGTGATTACAAAGTTCGTTGGGGCTTCTCACAATCTGAGGCTCCCATGCCACAAAGATGATCAACAACACGAAACACACTCAATACACAGCTCACAAAGACTCAATGAGTGCAAGAGATCAAACCGGGAGCACAAGCGCGATGTTCTTCCTCTTCTCCACCTCACTAAACCCTAATCCACTCAAGAATTAGTTTTAGAGGGAAAGTAGGCAAGAAAGAGGCTTAGGAGTGCTCCAAGTTGGCTGTGGCGGCGCTAGGGTTCTTGTCTATTCAAGTGTTGGTTCAAAAGAACCCAGGGGACCTCTATTTATAGAGGTCCCAAGCCCATACTGCTAACTTCAGCAAAAGGGCGGACTAGTCCGGCCTCAGGCCCGGACTAGTCCGGTCTAGGGGACCACTGACCCCTCTGACAACTGTCGCACTGCGCGGCAATCGTCACGCTACCCGCCAAACTTCAAATTCAAATGGTAACTTCGACAACGGACTAGTCCGGCCCTTACCGGACTAGTCCGATCTCACACAGAACCTTTTGTTCCGTGTGAAAACAGACTAGTCTGGAGACCACGGACTAGTCCGGCCCCAGGGGCGGACTAGTCCGGCCTACCCAGACTTAGTCGCAAAACCTCTCTGCACTCGGCACCACGGACTAGTCCGGCCCACGGACGGACTAGTCCGATCTCACACAGGACCTTTTGGTCCGCCCCAAAACGGACAAGTCCGCTCTCTAGGACTTAGTCCCGAAACTCCACTTCAAGGGGTACCCCGGACTAGTCCGGTCCACTACGGACTAGTCCGAAGTCACACAGGACCTTCTGGTCCGTGTGAAAACGGACTAGTCTGGCCAGGAGCGGACTAGTCCGGCCCTAAGGTGGACTAGTCCGGCCATTCCTGCCAGACTACTCTAACTTCAACTTCAAATAGGATTTCTACCTCAAACACCACTCTTGAGCTCCTACTTTGATCTCTTTGCACTTTACGCACACACCCTCCTGTTTCTACGGCTAGTCTAACTCAACATGCTAGAAACCCTAGTTTCTACGCCTCGAGTCGACTCCATTTCCGTCCTTTTCCTTTTTGAGGGTTTGCGTCTCCGATCGAGTCCACACCTGTGCTAAGATCATATGAGCTCATTAGCGACTTAATTGTCGTCATCAATTATCAAAAACCCACGGGGAACCTAGATGCACTTTCAAGCATCTCAACACGCACCGAAGCAAGTGGAGCTGAATCACATGGACGGTGCCTCAATTGAGTAGATTTCAGTGGTGTGTGAATTCTTGGATGTGTTTCTGGATGAGTTACCAGGTATGCCACCTGATCGTGATATCGAGTTTATTATTGATTTAATACCTGGAATTGCACCTATAACTAAGAGGCCATATAGAATGCCTCCTAAGGAGTTAGCGAAGCTCGAAGCAGATTCAAGAGAAACTAGAGAAGGGTTTCATTCGCCCAAGCTCTTCACCTTGGGGAGTGCCAGTTCTTTTCGTGGACAAGAAGAATGGATCCCAAAGGATGTGTGTGGACTATCGAGCTCTCAACGAGTTTACAATCAAGAAGAAGTATACCTTGCCCTGCATAGAGGATTTGTTCGATCAGATGAAGGGTGCTTGTATTTTCTCCAAGATTGAACTGAGGTCAGGTTACATCCAAATGAAGATCAGACTGTCGAACATACCCAAAACAGCTTTTTGGACACTGTACGGATGTTATGAGTACACCGTGATGTCTTTTGGATTGACAAATGCACCTGCATACTTTATGTACCTCATGAATAAAGTTTTCATGGAGTACATGGATAAATTTGTTGTGGTGTTCATTGATGACATTATGATCTACTCGAGAACTGAGGAGGAACATAAGGAGCATTTGAGGCTCACGTTGCAAAAACTGAGGGAACATCAGTTATATGACAAATTCAGAAAGTACTAGTTTGGGTTAAGAGAAGTATCATTTTTGGGCCATATCATCTCTGGAGGAGGAGTATTAGTTGATCCAGGAAAAGTTAAGATGTGTTGAAATGGGAACGCCCACAGAATGTGAAGGAGATTAGGAGCTTTCTTGGAATGGCTGGATATTACTGTCGATTCATTAAGGACTTTTCCAAGATAGCCAAGCCCATGACGGAGTTGCTAATGAAGGGGAAAGCTTTCCAATGGACTCAAGCTTGACAAAACAGTTTTGAGGAGCTAAAGAAGAGGTTAACCACTGCGCCTGTGCTAGTTTTGCTGGACGTGAGAAAAAGCTTCGATATATATTGTGATGCATTGAGACAGGGACTTGGATGTGTGCCCATGCAAGAAGGTCAAGTGGTAGCTTACACATAGAGACAATTGAAGAAACATGAGCAAAATTATCCAACGCACGGTCTCGAACTTGCAGCCGTGGTACATGCCTTGAAGATTTGGAGACATTACATTCTTGGTCACAGGTGTCAGATTTATACGCATCATAAGAGCCTCAAGTATATTTTCACACAAACAGACCTGAATTTGAGGCAACGAATATGGTTAGAGCTCATCATGGATTATGATGTGGGAATCAACTATCATCTAGGGAAGGCGAATGTAGTGGCAGATGCTTTGAGCCAGAAAGGAGTGAGCCACCAACTCACAGTTTGAGAGCTGCCATCCGAGCTATGCAAGGAGTTTGAACGGTTGAATCTTGGATTTGTAAATGAGATGGGAATAATGGAGTGAAATCCGACCTTGGAGCAAGAAATTCGAGAGGGACGGACAAAGGATGAGGAAATTCAGGAAATCAAAGAAATAACCCAAGAAGGGAGAGAATTCAGGTCTGATGAGGATGAACATGGTACTCTATGGCTTGGAAAGAGGATTGTTGTGCCTAACGTGAAGCAACTCCGTGAAATGATACTAAAGGAGGCACATGACTCATCTTACTCAATTCATCCCGGCTGTACAAAGATGTACAAGGACCTGAAGACATGTTATTGGTGGGCCAACATGAAAAAGGACATAGCTGAATATGTAGCGTTGTGTGATGTCTGCCAACGAGTGAAGGCAGAACATCAAAGGCCAACCAGATTAGTGCAGCCATTGAATATTGTGGAATGGAAGTGGGAAGAAATCGGAATGGACTTCATAGTTGGATTACTGCAAACCCATTCTGACTATGATTCAATATGGGTTATTGTGGATCGGTTGACCAAATTAGCTCATTTTATTCCTGTCGAGACCAAGTATACCGCTGCACAGTTAGCCAAATTGTATATGGAGAAAATTTTATGCTGACACGGAGTACCCAAGAAAATAGTCCAGGACCGAGGTTCTCAATTCACCTCTAGGTTCTGGCAGAAATTGCATGAAGCATTGGGGACAAGGTTGAATTTCAGTTTGGCATATCACCCTCGATCCGATGGATAAACCGAGTGAATGAATCAGATTTTAGAGGACATGTTAAGAGCTTGTGATTTAAAGCATATAAGTTGGGACAAAAGCTTGCCATATGCAAAAATCTCATATAACAATAGAAACAAACAAGTTTGAAGATGTCACCATATGAAGCACTATATGGAAGGAAGTGTAGGACACCTTGTTTTGGAGTGAGACAGGGGAGAACCAAGTATTTGGACTTGATGTGTTGCAAGAAGCTGAAAAACAAGTCCAAATAATCTGCGAGAATTTGAGGACTGCCCAATCAAGACAAAAAGGATATGCAAATAATACACGGAGAGACCTAGCCTTTGAAGTGGGAGACTTCGTTTACCTCAAAGTGTCACCAATGCGAGGTCATAAGAGGTTTAATGTCAGAGGCAAGTTAGTTTCTCGCTATATCGGACCATTCAAGATTTTGGACAAACGAGGAGAAGTAGCTTATAAACTGGAGATGCCAACACAACTTTCAGATGTCCATGATGTGTTTCATGTTTTGTAGCTCAAGAAGTGCTTGAGGGTACCGGAAGAACATGTGCCAATGGAAGAATTGGAACTAGAGGAAGATTTGACTTATGCCGAACAACCGGTCAAAATCTTGGAAACCAAGGAGAGAGTCACAAGGCACAAGGTGATTAGATAGTGCAAAGTACAATGGAAGCATCATATAGAGTCAGAAGCAACTTGGGAACTTGAAGATGATCTCAAGAAAGATTTTTCCTATCACATTCCATCCACGTCAAATCTCGAGGGCGAGATTCATTTTAAGGGGGGTAGGTTTGTAACACCCTCATTTTCATCGATCATGCATGTCATATATTTTGATACATGTTTAGCATTAAACAACACAAAAAGGAACAAGTTAAAATGAATTAGAAGCAAAAATACACTTATAAGTCTGTAGAAGTACGGACTTGTCTGGTTTGTACCCCGGACTAGTCCGGTTTCCCCCTCTGATGCCCCTCTGGACTTGTCCATTTTTGCTGCGGACCAGTCTGATTAAGTCTCTGTTCCATTCCAAACTTGTCTGTGATTGAGTGCGGACTAGTCCGATATTTGGTCCGGTTTTCGAATAAGTTTTCAAATCCCCGGACTTGTCCGATCTAAGCCGGACTTGTCCGTTTTCCTCTCTCGACCAGACCGGACTTGTCCGGACCTCTTACTGGATTTGTCCATTTTTGTCTCTATCTAACCTCGGATTAGTTCGGACCCCCCTAGCGGACTTGTCCAGTGTGGGGACCGGGTTCCACACATTCCAGGAATCACATTGGGTGGTGCCGTGCGATGTGGCACCCAACAGCACACGAGAACAACCTTACGAAATAACCAAAACAAATATTTTATTCTATTTTACAACACAATATACAACGCAGCGGAATATACATACTCATACTCTCAACTAGCTGTGCACAAGAGAAGCGGTCCATGCCCGCAGAAGCTTCTCACTAGCAACACGAAACAAAAAGCAGCGGCAAGGTTTCTGTGAGAGATACAGCTCGACAAGGTCGAGGTCTAACGGACAACCATAACAAAAGCATAAGCTAATAATACCTGCAAAAACCACAAGATAGCAACCGTGAGCACAAGGCTCAGCAAGACTTAACCGTCTCACCTAAACATGAAACTCTACATGCTGGAAACTTTAAAGACTGGAAAGCTTAATTTGCAGGAATGGACTCGCTGAAAGTAAATCCTTAGTGGTCAGTTTTAAAGTAGCATACACGATCCATGGGCATAGCATCATTGTGAATTCCACAATCAAACAAGAAATGCTTCATCCACGATGATACTGGCTCAAGGTTGCATAAGCCTTATCCAAGTTAAATATTTGGAAATTTTAAATTTGATTATGCTATCTCTATAGCAGCCAAGATTTCAATACAAAGAATTTTTCATAGCAGCATATTCATAATCTTTCCATTTCTCTTTCTTACTACGTCAAGACTCAATGTCCAAGTATGCTCAATCCATAACCGCGAGCAAAAGTGATCCGAATAAAAAACACACGGACTGCACGACACGTACGCCCATACTCGAAGTTGCATCAGAACACTCCACTGATGTCGCACGCAACCACCTTTCCCCAAATTCAACCACATCGAAACAGTTCGATCGACCCGAACAGTGAGCTCCCCTCAAGGTGCACCTTCGCTGTGAGATGTTCATGAGTGAGTTACTTCCCACTGTACTAACAACCGACATCTTAAGCCGATTGAAAAGGTTCCAACATAGGATCCTCAAGGTACATCGGTTTCCTGGGTTCCATATAGCCAGTATGCACCCGGTACAGTTCAAACTTGTCCAACAGGGCCAAGCACGAGATGGGCCTTAACTGACACAGACGGGGCTACCAATCCATCTCCCCAACACCTGCCTCGTCATTACCGACCCAGGCACGATGTGGGCAAACCAACCTACACAAATCCCCGTCCACGTCTCATATTAAAGAGTTAATGTTATGGTAGCAACTCGCGAGTAGGTTTCCCTCACTCGACTTCTCTCGCAAGTAGAATTCCACTACTTGACTTGTGATCAATAAAATGTGATCAATCTCGCGAGTAGTATCCAACATACTCGACTTCTACCGATCTTCTAACTAAACATTAAGCATAGCAATATAACTCGAGGGAGTCTTATACTACCCATCCACTCCAAGGATTATTTGGTCATGCCTGTGGAGTATTCGATCAACATAGACCTAATGCACATATCAAGTCTATTCAGTACAGTGTGTATAAAGCAAAACTTTAAAAGGCACTTAAATGCAAATCGGGGCTTGCCTTTCAGTTGCGATAAAAGTCAGCGACGATCAGTTAGTAGCCTTCGCCGAGAATTCATGCCACAGCAGATCCAATAGAGAATTCCACTCCTCCAGGTTGTGCTTCTCATTCGCCACCTTCGTCGCGAACACTATCGAAATGATATGCAATTAAGAGATTGCAATTAATTATTATGAAAATTGAAGTTGACTATAACTCAAGAAGGATTTATATTAGTTAGGACTTGAAGTTCTGTTGCTAGACTGGATAGCAACAGAAAGGAAACAAGATGAATTTAGGCAATGAACATATGAGGTGAAATAGATATTGTTTTGTACATAGGGATGTGATCTCAATTTATACAGATTCAACAGATTTCCTGAGACTGAGAAAATTATAGGGAATTCACATGGTCATGTAGGAATAACCAGGTAAGTTTCAGATACAACAATTGAATATAGTGGTCTACAAAATTTCTTAAGTGCTTAGCCTTCTCTGAATTTTCATTGTAATTATGGAGGTCTATCATGGCTACCAGTGGTTGTATCATACATAGGGGCTCTCACTGGTTCAATGAAAATTTCTTTCATAATTTTATAAGCATTATATTGTGAGATATTGAATTTACAAGTGGGGATATTTTACTGAATTGTTTCTGTTGTTTTTGGGCATTATGTGACCAGTTAGGAAAACCTTCAGATTGTACCAGACTAATAAAGTCCAATGAATATGAAATTTTTACAGGAATTCAGAAACTTACTAAATAACATTTTTGCAAAATTTCAGGTTTTTCTATGAAGTGAATCATCAGATAAAAATGAAACATGTTTTTTCTTTGAAGGGCTCTACAGGAAAATCTAAGGATTTTCATGAAGATTGGGTTGTGGGTCTGGTTAGTGTGGATAAATATCAAACCAATAAATTTGGTTTGACAAATTTTAAATCTTTACACTGATATATATTCAATTTATAATTTTGCATAAGTTTCTGTACAAATTCTAAATGAATTGGCTATTTTTTATGTGCATAGAGAGTACACATGTGATCTGACCAGTTAAATGAAGTCTAATGACCCTGAGAGTTTTACTAGAGTTCAAGGATATTCAAATGAAAGTTCTGGAAAAATTTGGAAATTTTCCAAAGAGCAGAACTATAGGAATTAATTCTATAAGAATTTTTCTTAGTTTAATTATGGAGAAATTCATATGGACTTTCATACAAATCCAAGTGCTCCACTGGAAAGTATTCTTCATGCTGGTTCTAAAAAAATTTATTTGGGAATTTTTGGACAATTTTGGTAGGAGATATGGATTTTTGAAGTGGGAACTAAATCTGGAATTTAAATTTCAATTGGAAAAAGGTTTGAATAATGGCTGGGCCCACATGATTTAAATTTGGCCAACCGGGATTAAGCAACACCGGGCCACAGGGTTCCGGGATGTAGCCACACGTGATCCACGGCTGCACCAGATCCGGGCGCACACGTTACACTCGTTGACGACTGGGCCCCACGAGTCGTCGTCTACCTCCCGCCAGGCGCGCGACCGCGGCAGTGCCTCGACGGAGATCTCGCCGCCCGTCTATCCACGGCATGTCTCCTCGCCAAGCTCGCCGCCCAACCCTATTTTGAGGTGGTGAGCACGCCGGTGGGGTCAGCGCACGCTGGCGATGTGCGGAAAGGCTTGCACGATGGCGATTAGGGTTCCAGCCATGTCGGCCGAGCCCTACGGTGGGCGAAACAGATCGGGAAGACCTCAGGAAGATTCATGGAAGCATGGGGAACAAGAATCTGGCCATAAGAGGGAGAGAAAAGGCTTGGAAACTGGTGGTGACTACGGACCGAGGAGGGAAAAATCTGCGGTTGGGAAAAAATGGGATTCCGGATGGGATACCTGATGAAACTCGATGACTCTTGTTCAAGGTGATGCACCTGTCCATATAGAACAACATAGAACAGGTGCACAAGAAATAAACAACCGTGCAAAAAGAATTTCACGTGCGAACAGACTATACTCATAATCGAAGATCGTCGGAAGAAATGGAAATACGGGGGCTAGGAAGCATGGCATGGGTTGAAACTGTACGAGCATGAACTAGACATGTTTGCGAACCTTTTTCCTTAAAGGATCGAAGCGCGAAGATGCTTGTATCACCGGGGCATCAAGGGAGCGGAGGCGGCAGAACAGGGAAGTTCACAGGCGATCCACGGAACTTCAAAATACGGGCAATACACTGAGCAAAATGATAGACCAAATGGTGGAGATGATAGAGCAACGGGTTGGATTACTTTTCTCTCCTTGGAGCACGGCGCAACACTGCTTCTTTTGGCCGACAAGCTTGATCCACGGCGAGGTGGTGCTGTCCGGACGGGCGGAATGCCGACCAGAGGGAGGAGAATGAAGAAATAGCACCAAGCTTGGTTTTATAAGGGCAAGGGCAGATGTGGAAAGGCTGTTGAGAGGAGGTGGCACATGCAAATGGAGTGGTGTCGCCATGGGAGAAGCAGAGAAGTGAAACACGTTCAGCTGAGCTCCATCTCTGTATGACATGTGGGTCCCACAGCTCCCTCCACTCAAACCTTCTCTGTACAAAGAAATGTCCCACCAACTTGTGTCCAAAATTCATGAAACTTGGTAGATAGGCTCAACAAATATCTAGGATCTGATTCTGAAATTGTATTTCAAGTTGGATATGTTTCATGTAAAATTCAAATTCAAATTTGAATTTGACTAGAATTCAATGTACCCATTGAATTAAACACAATTAGTGCTCCAAATATTATGAAAATTTGCAGGGGTGCTATTTGGAATATTTGCAATTAAATGGTGAGCTCAGATTTTTATCTTGGCAAAGTTTGAACATGAGTTAAATTTTTAATTGTGAATTCTCTCAATTGAGGTTTAAATTGGTTTGAATTTTTCAGATTCTAGTTAAATTTCTTTTTCCCCTCCAAATTTCAATATCTCCCATCTGAACTTTGCCCTTGTAATTTAGGGCTTTTACACCCCCCCCCCCTTAAAAGAATCTTGTCCTGAGTTTACAAATAAAAGAGACAGAGGTAAAAGATTACCGGAGATATGACGATAACATGTCCGTATACCTTGTGCGGAGATAATATTCACTCTCCCATGTTGCTTCCTCGATGGTGTGGTTACTCCATAGAACTTTATAAAACCACATCGTCTGATTCCTTTTGACATGAGACTTTTCATCGATAATCCGGATTGGATGCTCGACGTAGGTGAGATCCGGTTTCAATTATTCAATATGGATGTCGGTAGATGGTTTGAGACATTTCCGTTATTGGGATATGTGGAAAATGTCATGAACACCAGCTAGAGTTATTGGTAACTCCACTCTATATGCAACAGGACCACATCTTTCAGTGATGGCAAATGGACCTATAAATCGCGGAGCCAACTTTGCTTTTACTCCAAACCGATGAATTCCTTTCATCGGAGAGACACGAAGATACATGTGGTCTCCGATGGTGAAGCTTAAAGTACGACACCTTTTATCCGCATAACTCTTTTGTCGAGACTGAGCGGCTTTGAGATTAGCTTGAATAACTTTTTCTTGCTCTTCAGCTTCATTTACTAAATCAATTCCATATACCACTCGTTCACCAGATTCACACCAGTTGAGTGGTGTGCGACACTTCCTGCCATAGAGAGCTTCATAGGGTGCCATTCTGATACTAGATTGATATCCGTTGTTGTACGAGAATTCCGCCAATGGTAATTGATCATCCCAATTTTTACCATGGTGTATGGCACTTGCTCTTAACATATCCTCGAGTATCTGATTTACCCTCTCGGTTTGTCCATTAGTCTGAGAGTGATATGCGGCACTACGAATTAACTTCGCCCACAATGATGCATGTAGCTGCTCCCAGGAACGAGCAACAAACAATGATCCTCTATCCGATACAATGGTGCGGGGAACTCCATGTAAGCACATAATTCTTGCTATGTATAACTCCGCATATTTCTTCGCATTGTAAGCGGTATGCACTGGAATAAAATATTCTGACTTAGTTAACTGGTCAACGATCACCCAAATGGAATCGTGCTTATGAAAGGTGAGAGGCAATCCGACAATGAAATCCATACTCAGATCCTCCCATTTCCTAGCTGGTATTTTCAATGGTTGTAGTAGTCCGCTTTTCCTCATGTGGTCAGCTTTCACTCTCTGACACGTGTCACAATCGGACACATACTTTGCTATTTCTCTCTTCATACGTGTCCACCTAAATTTATGTACGGAGATCTTGGTACATTTTATTGCTTCCTGGGTGGATGGAATATTTGGACAAGTGAGCCTCATCCGAAATCTTTTTCCATAGGTCCATATCCCGGGGTACCACTATTCGATTCTTGAACCATAAAGTTTCTTGTTCATCTTCCTGAAAACATTTCATTTCTCCACTTTTAAGTCTCCTCTGAATTTGAGACATTCCCTTATCTTTCTTTTGAGCCTCTACAATCTCCTCTCTGATTGTAGGTATGAGGGCAAGGTTATACAGAGCTCCATAAGGAATCACACGTAGAGTTGGTTCATCTTCTTCCATAGGACCGATAGTCAAATTATGAACGTGAGACTTTCGACTAAGTGCATCGGCAACCACATTGGCCTTGTCGGGATGATAGTGAATCTCAAGTTCATAATCTTTGATTAACTCTAACCATCATTGTTGTCTCATATTTAATTCCTTTTGTAAGAAGATGTACTTCAAACTTTTATGATCTATGTAGAGGTGTACTAGATTTCCCATTAAGTAGTGTCTCCACATCTTGAGTGCAAGAACTACTGCTGCCAATTCTAGATCATGTGTCGGATAATTGTGTTCATGATTTTGGAGTTGTCTTGATCCATATGCAATTACTCTTCCATCTTGCATATGTACGCAGCCCAATCCGATGCCAGATGCATCACAATAAACATCAAATGATTTTGTCGTATCGGGTTGAGCCAAAATCGGGGCTGTTGTGAGATGCTTCACTAGAGTTTTGAAGGCTTCCTCACATGATTCACTCCATACATACTTGCTGCCCTTCTTTAATAAGTCCGTCATAGGCTTTGCAATTTTTGAGAAACTTGGAACAAATCTCTGATAATAGCCTGCTAAACCCAAGAAACTACAGACTTCATGTACGGAGGTGGGAGATTGCCATTTCAACACTTGTACAACTTTACTCGGATCCACAGCTATGCCTTCTGCTGAAATAATATGACCAAGGAATGGAACTTGATTAATCCAGACTTCACATTTACTGAATTTGGCATATAGCTTGTGATCACGCAGTCGTTGAAGCACGATCTTGAGATGTTCAGTATGTTCCTCTTCTGACTTGGAGTAGACCAAAATATCGTCGATGAACACCACAACGAACTTGTCTAACTCTGGCATGAATACCGAATTCATCAAATACATGAAATGCGTTGAGGCATTTGTGAGATCAAAAGACATAACCAAATACTCATAAAGTCCATATCTAGTTGAGAATGCCGTCTTCGGTATATCTTCTGGTCGTATCTTAATCTGATGATAACCAGGCCGAAGATCCATTTTGGAGAATACCCTAGAACCCACTAATTATCAATACGTGGTAGTGGATACTTGTTCTTGATAGTCACGGCATTAAGCGGACGATAATCCACACATAGCCTCAATTTCTTGTCCTTCTTCTTGACAAAGAGAGCCGTGCATCCCCAAGGTGATGAGCTCGGGCGAATTGAACCGTTACTCAATAAGTCATTCAGCTGCTCCTTTAATTCAGCTAACTCCTTAGTGCCATTTTATATGGTCATCGAGAGATAGGTATAGTTCCCGGTATTAATTCAATCTAGAATTCCACATCTGGGTCGGACGGCATACCCGCAGATCATCAGGGAATACATCTGGGAAATCACGGACCACTGGAATGTCTTCCAACTTACTTGTTTCAGGATGATACCGCTGCACTTTCTTGAACCATGTTCTCAAGAATTAAGGTGTGATGGCCGTGAGTTGAAGAGTTGAGCTCAACAGTGCGAGGATTGATGTTTAGAACAGCTTCGCGGTTGCTTAACCACGACATTCCCAAGATTACATCAATCCTTTTACCTTCAAGGATGATAAGAGTAGTGGGATATATTCTACCACCCAGACATAATGGTGCTCGGGAGATAACATCACTTGCGGTAATATTACCTCCGGGTGAAGATATAAGATAGCGATGTTTTGTGGTAGTGGTTGGAAGCTGGTGCTTGAACACAAAGGATTGACTTAGGAAATTATGTGTAGCACCAGAATCAAAGAGAATCAACATAGGTATATGGTTGAGAGTGAACATTCTCGCCAACACGGGTCCTCCTTCCGGTACACCCTCAATGGTAGTATAGTGGACACTGCCAAGCTTTGATTTCTTTTGCTGCTGATTGGGAAACTGACTTGAATGTTGAAATGATGACTGGCTGCAGATTTGATTTCTCCCTGGACAATATTTAGTAAAGTGACCCATAAGTCCACAAGTGAAGCACAGATATTTAGTCGGTTCATCACTGACTTGTGGATGAGAACTGGGTATCTCTGGCTGCAGTGGAGATGGATAAGAACTTATGTGCTGCTACTGCGGGGGTGATTCAAAACTTGATGCAAGCAGCGGGCAACTTTGATATGATGGTCGAGCAGATGGCTGCCATTCTTGACCGGATGGCGAATGTGTTGGTGATGTGCCCAAGAGGCAATCATAACAATTCGGGTTGAGGCCTATTGGATATTTGATCCATAGGCAATTAGGGTACTAATGGGCCTATGACCTAAAAGCCCATTAGTACGCCTATAAATATGAGGGGTAGGGTTAGGGGCTAATAAGACCACCACGTGATAGCCCTAGCCACCACCCCTCGAAGGCCTCACGCCGAGCCCCTTGCCGCGCGCGCAGTGCTAGCACACCAGCGCACGGCGTTCCTCTCCGTACGTGTGGACTCTGTAGAGGCGCTGCTGCTACTGCTGCGCTAATCGGCTACAACGATCATGATCGTCTACCTGCTTCTATGACGAGGACGAGGAGGAGACGAACGAGATCGTCTACTTCCCTACACCGACGCGCATCTACGTTCCGCTACACTGCGCGTCTAGTGGTAACGATCCATGACCTCTGTACTCGCATGTTTCCTGGGTGATGCGGTAGAGTTGCTAGAGTAGCGTACCGCCTATTTCCTAACAGTGGTGTCAGAGCCGACTTGCATAGTTTTTGGTCTGGATCTTCATAGTAGATGGGATCTACTGCAGACATGTTCATACGATGAATTTTATCACACGGTTTTTGGGGTTTGGAATTGGTTAGAGTAGATTGAGATCGTATATGACTAAAGGGTCAGTTTGTGCTCCTTCTCTGCTGTGTGCGCAACTTGTCCCTACCGGCTGGAATCACCATCGGGAGTAATCGCGTACATAGCTAACAGATTGAGCCAACAGACCACGGTCATGAGTCGCGATCTACTCATGAATAACTAGTCACATTGAAAATTAAGGCATTCTGAATGGCTCGGATTCGGGTTGATTTGATCAATCCGATGAGATTTTCATAGTGATTTCATAGATGCGATCTATGTAATTCCATTTGGTGTTCGGGTTAGCGGGACCACTGTTATGCTGTCTACTATAGTGATTACATAATATCGTTTTGCGCTAGAAACCGTTCTATGCTTAACTCGTTTTTGCAGGGAGTGATGTGAATGGTATGGCCTAATGTGATGTGGGTGATCTTTGTGTAAATTCGTGCAGCCTGCGTGTTGCAAATTTAACACAACTGGGTTGAGGTTGTCACATAATTGTATAACGACCTGCATGTCGACCTGTGATGCTTGATCTCTCATGTAATTTATGTGGTAGCTATTAGTTGTATTAGATTCTTTTATTATCATGGAGATGTCTTCAAGCATGGTGGAAATGGAGATCACCACAAGAAGGGAGGCATGGCAGCTCAGATCTTGATGGAACCATGGCGATGGAGACCATTATGATTCTAAAGGCCATACTATTCACAATGTGATATGATCATATGCCTGTGATGCTTATTACTATTCTTTTCATGCTTTTCATATGGTGGATGTTTTGTCATGATAGAATAGCTTCCCTCACAAAAGTTGAGCATTTGATGACATTTACCAATAGCTGCACCTATGATATTTTGATCGTTGTGTGGTAGGTTTGTCAAAGCAAAGTACCATCATCTATCATAATTCATAGGGTGAATGTTGGACATTCACATGCATAGTGTTGGTTTACTCAACAAAGCTATCAAAACGGTTTTGGGCTTTATGGCATAGAGTTGGGAGCCGGGGCATTGGATGTCACCCAACAAACAAGAGTCATATAGAGATATGATTAACAATGGTTTTTTACCTATGTCACTAATTTCCTAGCAGTGAAGCCAAAGCTCACTAGGAATTAGTGAATATGGATCTTGAACCACTATATGTCGTTAGAGGGAAGACGGTGATCATATAGTGGTGAAATCATTTATTAAACTGTTAATAGAAGATTGGTACATAACATTGTGCTAAACCTTGCATATTTATTTTCTATTGTAGATAATGTCTGCTAGTAACAATTCTGGTTTCAATTTGCGATCTGTGCTTGAAAAGGAAAAGCTCAATGGAGCTAACTTTATCGATTGGTACCACAACCTGAGAATTGTTCTTAGGCAAGAGAAAACCGAGTACGTTCTTCTGCAGCCTTACCCTGATGACCTACCAGCTGATGCAACTAATGCTGCACGTAGAGCTTATACGAAGCACTGCGATGATGCGCTTAATGTAAGTTGCCTCATGCTCACCACTATGTCCCCTGATCTGCAAAAACAGTATGAGCATACAGATGCTTATTCTATGATTGAGGGACTGCGTGGAATGTTTGAGAATCAAGCAAGGACTGAGAGATACAACATCTCAAAGTCCTTGTTCTCATGCAAGCTGGCGGAGGGTAGCCCGGTCAGCCCTCATGTAATCAAGATGATTGGTTACATTGAAACTTTGGGCAAACTTGGTTCTGAACTCAAGGATAATCTGGCTATTGACGTGGTTCTCCAGTCGCTCCCACCGAGCTACGAGCCATTCATATTGAATTTTCAAATGAATGGCATGGAGAAAACTTTGGCTGAATTGCATGGGATGCTTAAAACAGCCAAAGAAAGCATCAAGAAAAACGCCACTCATGTGATGATGGTACAAAAGGAGAATAAAAAGAGGAAGCGTGTGCTGCATCCTAAAGGCAAAGGCAAGGGAAAGGTTCCTGATGAGCCCTCAAGCTCAAAGTCTAAGCCAAAGGGCAAATCTGGACCTTCTCCAGATGATGAATGCTTTCATTGTCATGGTAAGGGACACTGGTCTAGGAACTGCAAGAAGTACTTGGAGGATATCAAGAAGAAGAAGGGAAGTGAGACTTCCGCTTCAGGTATAAATGTTATAGAAATTAACATTGCATTATCATCTAGTGAATCATGGGTATTTGATACCGGATCGATGATTCACACTTGCAAATCGTTGCAGGGTCTAAGTGAGACTAGAAGATTTGCAAAAGGCGAGTTGGATGTTCGTGTCGGCAATGGAGCAAAGGTTGCGGTCATAGCTGTCGGAACTTACCACTTGTCATTACCCCCAGGAATAGTTTTGGAATTGAATAATCGTTATTGCATTCAGACTTTGAGCAAGAACATTATCTCTTCTTCGTGTTTAGAAGAAGTTGATGGTTATGAGATTGTAATAAAGAACAAATGTTGTTCTATTTATTACAATAATATTTTCTATGCTCAATGTCCATTGGTGAATGGATTATATGTTCTTGATCTTTAGGATAAAACTGTCTGTAACATTAATACCAAAAGGGCTCGTCATAATGATCTAAATCCCACTTTTATTTGGCATTGTCACTTAGGTCATATAAATGAGAAATGCATTGAAAAACTCCATAAAGATGGTTTACTAAGCTCATTTGATTTTGAATCACTTGACACATGCGAATCTTGTTTGCTTGGGAAGATGACCAAAGCACCCTTCACTGGTCAAAGTGAGAGGGCGACTGACTTGTTGGGACTTATACACACACATGTATATGGACCAACGAGTTCAATTGCCAGAGGTAGTTTTCAGTACTTCATCACATTTACCGATGACTTTAGTAGATATGGTTATGTCTGCCTAATGAGGCACAAGTCTGAATCCTTTGAAAAGTTCAAAGAATTTCAGAATGAAGTACAAAATCAATTGGGCAAGACAATTAAACTTCTATGATCTGATCATGGGGGGTGAATATTTGAGCCATGAATTTTATGATCATTTAAAACAATGTGGAATTGTTCCACAGTTGACTCCACCTGGAACGCCTCGATGGAATGGGTGTCCGAGCGGAGGAACCGAACCTTGTTGGACATGGTTAGGTCGATGATGAGCCAAGCAGATATTCCACTATCCTTTTGGGGTTATGCTCTTGAAACTTCTGCGTTTACACTAAATAGAGTCTCAACTAAGTCTGTTGAAAAGACACCATATGAGATGTGGACCGGGAAACGTCCCGAATTGTCTTTCCTCAAAGTTTGGGGATGTGATGTTTATGTCAAACGTTTGACGTCAGACAAACTCACTCCAAAATCAGACGAATGCTTCTTTGTGGGATATCCTAGGGAAACCAAAGGATATTATTTTTATAATAAAACAGAGGGTAAAGTGTTTATCGCTCGCAATGGTGTATTCTTGGAGAAAGAGTTTCTCTCAAAAGGAGTTAGTGGGAGCAAGGTACATCTTGAAGAAATTCAAGAAATACCTGAAAATGTTTCAACACCCACTAATCCTATACAGGATGTACAAGACGTTGTGCAACCAGTTGATGAAACACCAGCCCCATGAAGGTCTACGAGGGCACGTCGTGCAACTGAAAAGTTAACGCTTCTAACCACGAAGCAGCATGACATGGTATTATTGGATAATAATGAGCCTACGACCTACGTAGAAGCAATGGAGGGACCCGACTCTGAAAAATGGCTTGGAGCCATGGAATCCGAAATTGAATCCATGCATGAAAATCAAGTTTGGAACTTGGTTGATCCAATCGAAGGTGTGAGACCTATCAATGTAAATGGATCTTCAAGAAAAAATACTGATATGGATGGAAATGTTCACATCTATAAAGCGCGATTGGTGGCGAAAGGTTTCAAACAAATTCAAGGTGTTGATTATGATGAAACTTTCTCACCCGTTGCAATGCTTAAGTCTGTTCGGGTTCTTCTAGCAATTGCTGCATATTTTGATTATGAAATATGGCAGATGGATGTCAAAACAGCCTTTCTTAATGGAAGTCTGACTGAGGATGTGTACATGACACAACCTGAGGGTTTTGTCGATCCTAAAAATGCTAGTAAAATATGCAAGCTTTGAAAGTCCATCTATGGACTAAAGCAAGCATCTCGGAGTTAGAATCTGCGTTTTGATGAAGTAATCAAAGGGTTTGGTTTCATCAAGAACGTAGAAGAACCTTGTATTTACAAGAAGTTTAGTGGGAGCGCACATGTATTTCTGGTCCTATATGTAGATGACATATTATTGATCGGAAATGACATTCCAATGCTTGATGATGTTAAATCCTCATTAAGAAAAAGTTTCTCAATGAAGGATTTAGGATAGGTAGCGTATATTTTGGGCATAAAGATCTATAGAGATAGATCTAAAAGGCTAATTGGATTAAGCTAAGATACATATATTGACAAGATATTGAATCGGTTCAATATGCAAGATTCCAAGAAAGGTTTCTTGCCAATGTCACATGGCATTACTCTAAGCAAGAGTCAGTGTCCTTCGACGCCTGATGAGCAAAAGAGGATCAGAGCGATTCCTTATGCTTCAGCTATTGGATCCATCATGTATGCCATGCTATGTACACGCCCAGATATATCTTATGCTCTAAGTATCACGAGCAGATATCAATCAGATTTTGGTGAGGCTCATTGGACCATTGCCAAAAACATCCTTAAGTACTTAAGAAGAACTAAGGATGCATTCTTAGTGTTTGGAGGTAAAGAAGAGCTTGTTGTAAAAGGTTACACTGATGCCAGCTTCCAAACTGATAAGGATGATTCTAGATCGCAATGCGGATTTGTGTTCTGTCTCAATGGAGGGGCAGTGAGTTGGAAAAGTTCCAAGCAAGATACAATAGCAGATTCAACCACAGAGGAGGAGTACATTGCATCTTCTGAAGCTGCAAAGGAAGTTGTTTGGATCAGAAAATTTGTTTCTGAGTTGAGTGTTGTTCCTAGCGCGTCCAATCCTGTGGATCTCTACTGTGACAATAGTGGAGCCATCGCACGGGTAAAGAAGCCTAGATCACACAAACGATCCAAACACATACTACGACGCTATCACCTCATTCGAGAGATCATCGACCGAGGTGATGTGAAGATATGCAAGGTGCACACGGATTTGAATGTTGCAGATCCGTTGACAAAGCCTCTTCAACAATCAAAGCATGAGGCACACATGATATCTATGGGTATTAGATACTTACATCAGTGATCATAGTGTGTAGTGGGAGACTTGTGTCACATCTATGTTTATGTACTATTAAATTAATTGTTATGTGAGTAATCATTATTTACATTGATCATCAAGTATGTGACTTGTTCGTGAAACTCTTTGTTAAAAAGTAATGTTACTCTAGATGATCCCTAGTCTATATCATTATATGAGATAATGATTGCATATAGACTAGCACATGTATTAATTGATGATCACGTTTCACGGATCATAGATATGGAGATATCGAATTAATAATGTGAACACATGTTAGTGAACATGGTGTTGGATTGACCCACTCCAAGACACTGCTGGGATTGTTATTTCCATATGTGCCATCAGTTGGTCTTGAGTGATACACCTGCTAGATCCTTAGACCTGAGATCGCCATTGTTTCTCACTATGCGTAGTTGTGTACTTTGAGACTACTAAACGCTACTCCGTAACTGGGTAGTCATAAAAGTAGTCTTCGTTTATATAATGAAACATAGAATGGGATGTGCGCAGATCAAGATGGGATTTGCCCCTCCTTAATAACAGGAGAGATATCTCTGGGCCCCTCGAGATAGTTGGATTTGAAAGTGCATGGCCATGCCAAGGTGATTAAAGGTTAATCACAGTGACTAAAAGTTAGTCACGAAATGAATCCACTATTTGATCGAGTGAATGGTCGAGCTATCACAAGGATGGCACGCATCTCGCCTTGAGCTTGACTGGTATCGTGAGGCAAAGGGATTAGCATGTTGAATGTATCTAGGTTCGGCTGATATGATCTTTATGTACATTCGGGAGTCAGTATGTCCTGCTAGGTACCTCTACTGACTTGTGGTTGGAAATGGTTTCCATTCACAACCGACTGCACATGAACCTAACAGGTCACACACTTAAGGAGTTGGAATATCAAAAATCTTGGCTAGATGATTGTCTCTAGTGCAAGTGGGAGATTGTTGGTGATGTGCCCAAGAGGCAATCATAACAATTCAGGTTGAGGCCTATTGGATATTTGATCCATAAGCAATTAGGGTACTAATGGGCCTGCGACCTAAAAGCCCATTAGTACGCCTATAAATATGAGGGGTAGGGTTAGGGGCTAATAAGACCACCACGTGACATCCCTAGCCGCCACCCCTCGAAGGCCTCACGCCGAGCCCCTTGCCGCGCGCGCGGTGCTAGCACACCAGCGCACGGTGTTCCTTTCCGTACGTATGGACTCCGTCGAGGCGCTGCTGCTACTGCTGCGCTGATCGGCTACGACGATCATGATCGTCTACCTACTGCTGTGACGAGGACGAGGAGGAGACGAACGAGATCGTCTACTTCCCTACACCGACGCGCATCTATGTTCCGCTGCGCTGCGCGTCTAGTGGTAACAATCCATGACCTATGCACTCGCATGTTTCCTGGGTGATGCGGTAGAGTTGCTAGAGTAGCGTACCGCCTATTTCCTAACAAAACGATATACCAACCGATATTTCTGAGCAACCACACTAGTGTTGTCTTGCGGAATACTCCACTTTCTCTTCTCCACTTGGAGACAAAGAGCTCCCTTTTCTTGTAGGATAGCTGCATTGACTGATTCCTTGTACTTGCCATGATTGAACAACGCTAACCTAGCTCGAAGTTTGACCCTCAACCCTCTGAAGAAGTGATCACATCTTAACCTTTCTATATTCACATAGTCGGGCGCATATTGTGCCAAACAGTTGAACTCCTTAAAATACTCATGGACACTCATGTCCCCTTGCTTGAGTTCAACGAATTCCTCATACTTGGTCTTTATAATCCCTGTCGGAATATGATGAGCATGGAAAGCCTTACGGAACTCACTCCATGCTATCCGTCGACCTTCAGGGCGAGTCGCACTATATTCCGCCCACCAAGCTCCGGCAGCTCCATGGAGTTGTTGAGCAGCAAACAATGTCTTCTGATAACCGTCACAGGGAAACACACCGAATTTGGATTCCATTAAACGAAGCCAATGATCTGATTCTAATGGTTCAGTTGCTTCTGTGAAGATTGGCGGTTGTGTTGCCAAGAAATCCAAATAACTGTTTCGAGGTGGAATAACTTGCTGAGTTTAATGAATTAGGCCTTGCTGCACCAAAGCTTGAAGTAACTTAGTGTTCTCTTGGTGAGACTCGAACATTTTTGACATGACATCCACCAATACCGTTGATGGTGGTGCCTGCGGTGGATCCGAATCATCACCGTCTCGACGAGAACTTCCGACCTTACTCGATGAGCGAGTACAAACCATACTGCACATATGAATTTGGGATGAGTCAAAGCTCGATCTCAGCAATAAGTGAAGATAAGGAAAACATGAACATGTCAAGAACTTTGCGAAAGTATAACAATATTCATGTTCGCGCAAATTTTCAAACTTATGCTTCAATGATGAACTGTTCTGCCAGAAATGACCAGTTTGGAGAAATTTGAGAATTTCATCCAGTTAGAAGCATAATCATGCTTTGAGGTGAACACAAAATTGTATTTCACTTCCTGGTATTTCCAAAATGTATTTTATTTGCTTCAATGTCAGTTCTGGTTAATGAGATATGAATTTCCAAAGTTGACAATGTTCCCAGATTTTCTGAGAAATTTTGACAGCACCTCCTTTGTATATGGCTGTTTTGTCCACAGTTTTTCATATACAAAATATCCAAATTTGTCAAAACTGTAATTTAAAACATTGTCACATATCTCATCTAGGTTCCAGAATTATATCATATGCCCTCATTTGATGTTTCTAATGAGAGTTATGATCAAATTGGTGAGAAGTACAGAAACAGTTCCAGTTTCTGTCCAGTTTTGACAGGTTTTGAAATTTTTCAAATTTTAGCTAAGATCCAGGGGGATTCTGCTTTGGTCATGAACAGAAATTATTTAGAAGACTCGCATAGATTTCCAACCATGTATGGAACACCTTCATGGGATAATCCTATCACGAGATATGATTTTTCAAACTGGAGCTAAGTTTCTGCCAGAATAATACAGGGAAGAACTGAGGTTGACAGTTTTGGTTCAAATTTCATTTTTATCATTTCAAGATAGGAATCTGCTTTGGAGATTAACTTGACACTTTTGGGACGAGCTACACCTTCAGCACGAATTTTAACCGTTGATGTGCCGATGTAACCCGAATGTAATACTGGTACTACGTTCTCACCAAATAAAAATCTTAAGCCAGTATTCCGGCATACGTCTCCACGGTGGCAGTAATGACGTTCACTCGCAAACGTTTTCTACTCGACCTACGAATAACGCGGTTAGTGTACCTGTCTCTACACCCAAACTACTGATCAATCATATGGTATCGTACGGTACATCCCGCACGGGCGAACAATTCACAATAATATATATGAAAGTAAAAACATTTGTCCCGTATCATTCCATACGGCCCGCCTCGAGTTAAGCCACGTCTCGAGGTACATGACCGGGTTTTCTACCACCCGACGGGGTCCCACATCTTTGCATAATGCTGCACCAGTAGGGGGCGCATCGGGTTATGTCCCACCAGAGGGGGGCTCCCACTAACTTTGAAGCACGCTGGGGTACCGCGTGTCATATGTTCTTAGAAACATGGAAAGTTTCAGAGACTCATATTGACATTTCCGTGCCAAGCCATGGAAATAATCACATGCTACCTCTCGCATGGTGAGCTTACCGCAATTGATCCGCTTGCGGTGGCGTACCTTACCTCCTACTTGACATCGGATCGTCGTTACAGATTATAATAACACGTATGTTAGCCTTGCCACCTTAAGTAACTAATACTATAATAGACTTTATGTGGGCATATAACTAATCCTCACTCGACTACTTCGTAGTATTCAAAAATAGGTGCTTTTCAAGTGTGCTATTCCCAATACAGCTCTGATACCAAGCTGTGGGGACCAGGGTCCGCACACTCCAGGAATCGCATTGGGTGGTGCCGTGCGATGCAGCACCCAACAGCACATAAGAAAAGCCTTACAAAATAACCAACACAAATATTTTATTTCACAAGATGATTCTATTTTACAACATAATATACAAAGCAGCGGAATATACATACTCATACTCTCAACTAGCTATGCACAAGAGAAGCGGTCCATGCCCGCGGACGCTTCTCACTAGCAACATGAAACAGAAAGCAGCGACAAGGTTTCCGTGAGAGATACAGCTCGACAAGCTCGAGGTCTCACGGACAACCATAACAGAAGCATAAGCTAATAATACCTGCAAAAACCACAAGATAGCAACCGTGAGCACAAGACTCAGCAAGACTTAACCGTCTCACCTAAACATGAAACTCTACATGCTGGAAACTTTAAAGACTAGGAAGCTTAATTTGCAGGAATGGACTCGCCGAAAGTAAATCCTTAGTGGTCAGTTTTAAAGTAGCATACGCGATCCATGGGCATAGCATCATTGTGAATTCCACAATCAAACAAGCAATGCTTCATCCACGATGATACTGGCTCAAGGTTGCATAAGCCTTATCCAAGTTAAATATTTGGAAATTGTAAATTTGATTATGCTATCTCTATAGCAGCCAAGATTTCAATACAAAGAATTATTTATAGCAGCATATTCATAATGTTTCCATTTCTCTTTGTTACTACGTCAAGACTCAGTGTCCAAGTATGCTCAATCAATAACCGCGAGCGACGGTGATTCGAATCAAAAACACCCGGACTGCACGACACGTACGCCCATACTTCAAGTTGCATCGGCACACTCCACTGATGTTGCATGCAACCAACTTTCCCCAAATTCAACCACATCGAAACTGTTCGATCGACCCGAACAGTGAGCTCCCCTCAAGGTGCACCTTCGCTGTGAGATGTTCATGAGTGAGTTACCTCCCACTGTACTAACAGCCGACAGCTTAAGCCAATTGAAAAGGTTCCAACATAGGATCCTCAAGGTACATCAGTTTCCTGGGTTCCATATAGCCAGTATGCACCTGGTACAGTTCAAACTTGTCCAACAGGGCCAAGCACGAGACGGGCCTTAACCGACACAGACGGGGCTACCAATCTATCTCCCCAACACCTGCCTCGTCATTACCGACCCAGACACGATGTGGGCAAACCAACCTACACAAATCTCCGTCCACGTCTCATATTAAAGAGTTAATGTTATGGTAGCAACTCGTGAGTAGGTTTCTCTCACTCGACTTCTCTCGCAAGTAGAATTCCACTACTTGACTTGTGATCAATAAAATGTGATCAATCTCGCGAGTAGTATCCAACATACTCCACTTCTACCGATCTTCTAACTAAACATTAGGCATAGCAATATAACTTAAGGGAGTCTTATACTACCCATCCAATCCAAGGATTATTTGGTCATGCATGTGGAGTATTCAATCAACATAGACCTAATGCACATATCAAGTCTATTCAGTACAGTGTGTATAAAGCAAAACTTTAAAAGGCACTTAAATGCAAATCGGGGCTTGCCTTTCAGTTGCGATAAAAGTCAGCGACGATCTGTTAGTAGCCTTCGCCGAGAATTCACGCCCAGCAGATCCAATAGAGAATTCCACTCCTTCAGGTTGTGCTTTTCGTTGGCCACCTTCGTCGCGAACACTATCGAAATGATATGCAATTAAGAGATTGCAATCAATTATTATGAAAATTGAAGTTGATTGTAACTCAAGAATGATTTATATTAGTTAGGACTTGAAGTTCTGTTGCTAGACTGAACAGCAATAGAAAAGAAACAAGATGAATTTAGGCAATGAACATATGAGGTGAAATAGATATTGTTTTGTACATATGGATGTGATCTCAATATATACAGATTCAACAGATTTCCTGAGCCTGAGAAAATTACAGGGAATTCACATGGTCATGTAGGAATAACAGTTAAGTTTCAGACACATCAATTGAATATAGTGGTCTACAAAATTTCTTAAGTGCTTGGCCTTCTCTGAATTTTCATTGTAATTCTAGAGATCTATCATGGCTGCCAGTGGTTGTATCATACATAGGGGGTCTCACTGGTTCTATGAAAATTTGTTTAATAATTTTATAAGTATTATATTGTGAGATATTGAATTTACAAGTGGGGATATTTTACTGAATTGTTTCTGTTGTTTTTGGGCATTATGTGAACAGGTAGGAAAATCTTCAGATTGAACCAGGATAAAAAAGCCCAATGAAGCTGAAATTTTTACAGGAATTCCTAAACTTACTAAATAACATTTTGGCAAAATTTCAGGTTTTTCTATGAAGTGAATCATCAGATAAAAATCAAACGGGATTTTGCTTTGAAGTGTTCTACAGGAAAATCTAAGGATTTTCATGAAGATTGGGTTGTGGGTCTGGTCAGTGTGGATAAATATCAAACCAATAAAGTTGGTTTGACAAATTTTAAATCTTTACACTGATAGATATTCAATTTAGAAGTTTGCACAAGTTTCTGTACAAATTCTAAATGAATTGGCTATTTTTTATGTGCATAGAGAATACACAGGCGATCTGACCAGGTAAATGAAGTCTAATGACCCTAAGAGTTTTACTGGAGTTCAAGGATATTCAAATGAAAGTTTGGAAAAATTTGGAAATTTTCCAAAGAGCAGAACTATAGGAATTAATTCTATAAGCTTTTTGCTTAGTTGAATTATTGAGAAATTCATATGGACTTTCATACAAATCCAAGTGCATCACTCAAAATTATTCTTCATGCTGGTTCTAACAAAATTTATTGGGAATTTTTGGACAATTCTGTCAGGAGATGTGGATTTTTGAAGTGGGAACTAAATCTGGAATTTAAATTTCAATTGGAAAAAGGTTTGAATAATGGCTGGGCCCACATGATTTAAATTGGGCCAATCGGGATTATGAAACACCGGGCCACAGGGTTCCGCGATGTAGCCACACGCGATCCACGGCCACACCAGATCCGGGCACACACGTTACACTCATTGACGATTGGGCCCCACGGGTCGTCGTCTACCTCCCGCCAAGCGCGCGACCGCAGCGGCGCCTCACCGGGGCTCTCACCGCCCGTCAATCTACGGCATGTCTCCTCGCCAAGCTCGCCACCCAACCCTATTTTGAGGTGCTGAGCACGCCATTGGGGTCAGCGCACCCCGGCGATGGCCGGAAAGGCTTGCGCGACGGCGGCGGCGGCGATTAGGGTTCCGGCCATGCCGGCCGAGCCCTACGGTGGGTGAAACAGATTGGGAAGACCTTGGGAAGATTCATGGAAGCATGAGGAACAAGAATCTGGCTATAAAAGGGAGGGAAAAGGCTTGGAAACTGGTGGCGACTATGGATCGAGGAGGGAAAAATCTGCGGTAGGGAAAAAAATGGGATTCCGGTGGGGATACCCGATGAAACTCGATGACTCTTGTTCGAGGTGATGCGCCTGGCCATATAGAACAACATAGAACAGGTGCACAAGAAATAAACAACCGTGCAAAAAGAATTTCGCGCACGAACAGACTATACTCATAATCGAAGATCGTCGGAAGAAATTGAAATATGGGGGCTAGGAAGCATGGCATGGGCTGAAACTGTACGAGCATGAACTAGACGTGTTTGCGAACCTTTTTCCTTAAAGGATCGAAGCGCGAAGACACTTGTATCGCCGGGGCATCGAGGGAGCGGAGGCGGCAAAACAGGGAAGTTCACCAGCGGTCCGCGGAACTTCAAAATACGGGCAATACACTAAGCAAAACGATAGACCAAATGGTGGAGATGATAGAGCAACGAGTTGGGTTGCTTTTCTCACCTTGGAGCACGGCGCAACACTACTTCTTTGGGCCGGCAAGCTGGATCCACGGAGAGGTGTTGCTGTCCGGACGGGCAGATGAAGAACAAGGAAGAAATGCCAACCAGAGGGAGGAGAATGAAGAAATAGCACAAAGCTTGGTTTTATAAGGGCAAGGGCAGCTGTGGACAGGCTGTTGAGCGGAGGTGGCACATGCAAATGGAGTGGTGTCGCCATGGGAGAAGCAGAGAAGTGAAACACGTTCAGCTGAGCTCCTTCTCTGTATGACAAGTGGGTCCCACAGCCCCCTCCACTACAACCTTCTCTGTACAAAGAAATATCCCACCAACTTTTGTCCAAAATTCATGAAACTTGGTAGATAGGCTCAACAAATATCTAGGATCTGATTCTGAAATTGTATTTCAAGTTTGGATATGTTTCATGTGAAATTCAAATTCAAATTAGAATTTGACTAGAATTCAATGTACCCATTGAATTAAATACAATTAGTGCTCCAAATATTATGAAAATTTGCAGGGGTGCTATTTGGAATATTTGCAATTAAATGGTGAGCTCAGATTTTTATCTTGGCAAAGTTTGAACATGAGTTAAATTTGAATTTTTGAATTCTCTCAATTGAGGTTTAAATTGGTTTGAATTTTTCAGATTCTAGTTAAATTTCTTTTTCCCCTCCAAATTTCAATATCTCCCATCTGAACTTTGCCCTTGTAATTTAGGGCTTTTACATCCGGTGAGCCCAACTTGGATTCAATCTTTTCCTCTACGACTTGTTATTGGGTATTTACCTTCTTTGGGCCCAAGAACGTCGTCCTAACCCCTGTGGAGCCCATGTGGGACCCCTACACGGCCTCCACCGCCTTGAACACGAAATCCACCCAACCCTACACCTCCACCCCTATATAAACAACCCAACACCCCACATTTTCATCTCTTTGCCACAATTGAAAGACCTCCAAACCCTAGTTCATGGGAGCCACCATGAAGTGGAGATCCAGCAGTAAGAAGAAGAGGAGGAAACGAAAGAGGATCAAGTGAACAAGATCTTCATCGAGTTTTCGTTCTTCATCACCAGTTTACCCTCAGCTCATCTTCATCAAGCTCTAATCATCAAGATCCAAGTGTTTCACGTCCAACTTTTGATCTTTGGATCTCTAAGTACGTGGTACACCCTCTACCTTCACTTTTCCCGCATGAATTCGACCTCTATTCTCCAAATTCTCGTAGATCAAGAAAACCCTAATTTGTTGGTTCTACGCAGGGCAGACTTGTCCGACCCTGGTACCGGACTTGTGCGGCCTCTGAATCTGAATTGTGCTGAATTAATTCCAAATTGGTTCGAATCAATTCCAAACCTGTCCAAACTTGTAATGAACTATTAGAACTAGTTAGTAAACATTATTAACAACTTATTAACAAGTCTTACCTCACAATTGCTTTAATCATGCATATCATGGCATGTTGAGTACGATATGAGCATTTATTGATTGTAATGTTTGTTTTGTATATCTTCTGCGCAGAATAGAAGGTTTTGCTCTAGAGGGTGCTGCCGAGGACCTCCAGAACCAAAACTTTGAAGTCTTTGACCCTAACCTAGCTCAGGAGCAAGGCAAGTGTCCTTGACCATATTGATCCTGTTTTTAAATGTTTTGTTTGCAAAACTGCATGCTTGTGTCAATTTGATGTGTAACCCAGTTATAAGTGTTTACTAGTCTTGTTTGACCATCCTTGTCACTTGGAATACATTGTAGAGAGTCGGGAAGGAAATTTTTACCTTTATGCTTTGCTCTAATTAATTGGGATGGGAAAACAACCAAATGGCTTAATTGTGAATTAATGAAGCTATGGATGATGAGAATGAATATGGTTAATTGGTAACATGGGACTTGGGAGATCTAAGCAAGCATGGTTTGTGGATTGGGTTGGCTGTTATATTTGTTTCCTTGACTTGGATCTAAGGACCGGTTCATGCGAGAATAGGCCAGGACTACAGTGCCACCACAAGGCCAAGTATGGGTGCGGCTTGGCCAATTAATTAGGTGTATTGCAAGCATTGATCTGGATCATTTAGAGGAGCGAGGAAGGGGATTCGGATTGGGTTTGTATGAGTGGCGGGACTCCCTAGGATCCGAACGGCACAAGAGGGGGCCCTTGGTTTAGGATGTGCTCAGTTGGAGGAATCGCCACCGCTGAAACCTCAGTGGGTTTGAATATGCTGGTAGTGTCTTTGTAATGGCTATTTTGTGATCTCTTGGCCACACCGATGGAAGTGGGTAATGTGACCCACGGGTCACGAGCATAATGGAGGTTCCTTATTCACCGAAAGGAGACAAAATCATGAACTTGTTGGTAAAGTGGTACAACCTCTGCAGAGTTTTTAAAAACTATCATGATAGTTGTGCTCCCGGTTATGAGCACCTGGACAACTTCCATGATTAGAGGAAACTGGAGATTTGGGATAGTTGGTTATGGTTATGGTTATGGTTATGGATCAAATTATGATAAATGAACATGGATGATGATGATGGTAATAATCTGGCATATGGATGGATAATTGATTATGATTTTGTACTATGTTAATTATGTTGAATATGATGGGATTACTTCACATAGAAAAAGTATAAAGATTTTTACATGTTTTAAATGTACTTTTCAGCAAATAACAATTGTTTATTATCATGGCTTGTTTCAGCTACATGTCATACTTTCCACACTTGCTGAGTACGACATGTACTCACCCTTGCAATTCCCCCACCAACAGTTGCAGGTCAGGATTAGGAGTACCACGATGTTAATGAGGAGTTCTAGGCTGTGTTTTGCCGTTATATTTGCCTGTGGTGTTGCTTGGAGCCGCGCTACCCTTTGCTTAGCTTGCTTATTTCATTTAGCTCATGTTTAGTTATTTCCGCTGTAGTAGTATTATCAATAATTATCATTAAAGCTGTAATTTGAGGATATTCTGAATTCTATAATAAAAGTGCTTAACTAATCTTGTTCTGTGGTAATCTTTTGTATATCCTTTTGTGAATGCACTCGTATATGTGTGTTGAACATCCTGGGCACACACATGCGTCACGCTTGGTTCAGTTTTCGGAACCGGGTGTCACAGTAGTGTGGAATATAGTTTTTCCACTAAGGGGAGTGAGATATCGTTGACAAAAATTCACTAAAAAATCATTCCTCACATCCACCTTTGATCATTCTAAATCTCCTAATATCCCCTCCAAGTATTCAACTCGTCAACTGGTAGCGTATCGAGCCATAGGTACTTGTGTAGGGTCTTGCTTGAACTTTGTCAACACCCTTTGATGTCCCTTGAGTTGCCAAGCCCAGGACAAGTTAGTCAGGTAGATGGGGAGGTACTGGATGATGAAGAAGTCTTCATTGGCCCTAATGACCCTGCATGCCGGGCGGTAGTCCTCCAACCACATATTGGGGTTCCTCTCACTGTTGTACCTCCCAATGTTGCTCGAGGCTCGGAAGCGACTTGGGAAGGGGGCGTTACATATCCTCCTCCCGAACGCCGTGGGCCCGTGGGACTCAAGGCTCAGGCTCTGATACTCGTTATCATCATAGTGACCGCCACAACGGGTTTGGCATTATCCGAGCGCTGGTTGTGGGTCGGTGACACCTCCTCGAGCTCAGTGTTGAGCCTATAGGGTTTGATCGAGGTCAGATGGCCCCACATGCTTGTGCACCGAGTTACATGAGGGTCGGAGATCTGGCCCTTTCGACCCTAATTACTTGGCTGTTGGTGTTGCTTAAAGTCTACAGCTCATCCTACCAATTAATGCTAGATATGCAGTTGGCACTAGGCTAACCTAAGCCAAAGCAAGATGAGTTCTACAAGTACACGGAAAGTACCACTGTAGCATTTCACCCGAAAGTATTCCCTAGGGTATCCTGTTTATTTATTCCCAAATGAAGGAAATTGAAGTGAGGCAAAATTTTGGGTAGAGTGGGATGATCCAGTGAGGATTTTGATAGGATGGATAAATGAAGAATTGGGTAGTGTGACACACACCTAAGCAATGTACTCTAAAAGGGTAAGGTTATCCTAGTAAAAGTTATACTACGAGAAGGGGCTACTCCTAATGTGCTCCAATTACTCATATACATAACCTAATAAGGTACACATGAACATGTTAATGGTGAATACTAGGGCTTAGTGGTCCAACACATTGGGCATGGGTTTACCTTTGACAAAACCAAGACAATTTCTGCAAAGAGCCCATGGCGTAGCCGAACGTGTGGGAGTGCGAAGGACGGACATGGCTGTCACCACCTGTCGCCTACACCTACTACAACTCGTGGATCTACGAGACATCCAACGCTTCTTAACTATCTAAGCACCACGCTTACATGTTAAGCAAATGCCTTAAGAGCTACAGTACAAGTACCTTCGTAAGGCCATGACTAACCTAAATATCATTGAATAATGTTAGGACCAAGGACAACTTTATTCATATTAACATAATCATGTTATTACCCTATTAGACTATAGTGGAGGTGTATGGTGTTTATGATAATATAACATGTACATTACAATTGGATCATATTAACACCTACACCTATCACATACATCGACTCCACAATCAAACCTTAAGAGCTACAGTACAAGTACCTTCGTAAGGCCATGACTAACCTAAATATCATTGAATAATGTTAGGACCAAGGACAACTTTATTCATATTAACATAATCATGTTATTACCCTATTAGACTATAGTGGAGGTGTATGGTGTTTATGATAATATAACATGTACATTACAATTGGATCATATTAACACCTACACCTATCACATACATCGACTCCACAATCAAACAAGAAACACTTTGCCCAAGTATATGAATAATATGCATAGTCACAAAAGGAAAGAAAGATACATGAGCCATACCTTTCCCAATTAACACTTGGGACCAGAGGCTCCTTTCTACAGCCTAACCTACACTGAGGATGAAGACAACTAGTGTCTAAAATGGAGTGAATGCTCAAGTGTGTGTGTTGAAGTGAGGGGTGAGAGGTCCTATTTATACACGTAGTTTAGTCGGTTCCGCCATCTTTTGTGCGCAAATCTGTCTTCACTGCCATCAGGAAGGCACAAGAGAGCACCATGTGTCAGTTGATCGAGAAAGGCTCCAGGAAGGAGTCGGCTGCCCCTTGGCCAGTGCTTTCTCCGGGTTACTGATTTGTGGGTCCTGATATCTTTCCCGTGTGAGTTGATGTTGGATTTTCTTTGGTACGCCTGGGAATAAGTCCATGGATCCATGTGATGCCACATATCATCTTGTGAATGGCCAGGATGTCACTTTTTAGGATTGCTCCCCTCATTTCTCCTTATTCCTACAATAAAGTACCCGCATGCACTATTTCTCCAAGAAAAAGTAAAATTATGTTAAATGTGAGGGTGATATGTGCAAGAAATATTAATTCCTTCACATATTTGATTTATATTGTATATAATGACCGTCAACAAACTACCCGAGCTTACCCTTTGCTCGTCCTGAAGCAAAAATGAAGACTTAGGTTGTCGATAAGGAGTTGCTACAATGTCCTACCTTTCAAAAATACCAAGTGCACAACAAAATATTCTACCTTGAATTGAATAAATTTGATATGGTACCTCACCCTTCTTCTTACTCATTATGGGGCTTATGCCTCATCCTTTTATTGGGCGATTGAGGATAGATTAGCAAAGTGTACATGAAGCACCAAGTGTCTAAGTGCCACCTGAATTCTGGAGAGTTTAAAATGGTGTTTAAGTTCAAGTTCCTCAAATGATGCTCTCACTCACTCCTATGTGATAAGTGGAATTTTTATCCTCACCAAGAAAATGCCTTCTTGTTCTACATCTAAACAAGACTTTTATGTGGAGCTTGGTAGGGATCAAGGGTTGGCTTATTTGCAACACATATATTGTTGAAAGTGAATCTAGGCGCACCCTTGTTTGTTTTGGACGATTGATGACAAACAAGTGAGATCCTACTTAGATTTGTTAATATGAAAGCAGGTCTTCAGAGAATGAAAATTAAGGTGCACAAAAAGGTGAAAAATGAGAAATGAGAAGGAAAGAGCCCGAGTGAAGAATCGAAGCGCAAAGTAGATCTAAATGCATAGGATGTGTGTGAAAGACACATCCCAAGAGCTCATGTGTTTGCATAGAGAGTAAGGGCTAAAGATTAATCTGCAACACACACTGGAGCACCGGACAGGTCCATCAATTAGCGGAGTAGTCCGATTTCCTTTCTGATACATGAAAGGACAAGTCCAGACATGGCTGAACTTGTCCGGTAACCTTACTGTTGTTCATACGGACAACTCCCAAATTGTGGACTAGACCATCAACATTTCACAAACTTCACCTTGCATGGAACAAGTCATTTTAATACAAAAAAGTCAATTTTGTTACTCGACACACATCGGACTAGTCTGGTCAAATACGGACTAGTGCGGTACACTCATAAATAATTAGGTTTTCAAGTGTGCTGCATTTCTTCATTCACATTTTACAAAGCACACCGGACTAATTCGATCCCCAGAGCAAACTAGTCCGACCGTTGGGATCTCTAATGGTAACTTTTTCCTAATGACTATAAGTAAGTGATCCACAACCTCTAAACACACAACTAAGAACCCTAGCACCGTCAGACGTCTCAAGAGCACAAAAATACTCCTCTCCACACATCTAAAGGCCCAAAAAGTTAAATCTTTTGGGAATCAAGATTTGGCATAGGGAGAGCGCCGTCTGCACATTGTTGAGCTCATGGGGTTTGATCTCTCGTACACTCCTGCAATTCTTGTACATCTTTTGATTGTATTTGATCTGTTTTCTCGTTGTAATCTTGTGGGAGCCCTCAACTTGTGAGATTGCCCCATCAACTCGGTGATTACCCTCGAGATAGTGGAACTCGAGTCGAACTTCGTGGTGACTTCACGAGGTAAAGGGTTGGTTGAGACCCGACTCTGTGTGAGCTCCTCAAAGAGGACGTAGATATCTTTGTGAGATCGAACCTCAGTAAAAATCCTTTGTCTCGTGTGTTCTTGATATTTACATTTCATCATTATCACTGTCTAGGGCAAGACTTGATTATTCACATAATTGTCATTAACTTTGTGATTCTCAAGGAACTTAATTGCTATCTTCACCCAGTAATCACTCTAAAGTTAATCTACTATTATGCTGCTTTAGCGTTCAAAGAAAAACACAAAAACAGTTAAGCTTGTCGCAGGTGTAACGTGCACACCGGACTAGTCTGCACCCTACACCGGACTAGCCCCGTCTTCCTGGTATTTGACGCTTTTTTAAGTGTTGCAGAAAAAAGTTTCAACACCTATTCACCCCCTCTAGGCCACATTCAATTCCTAAGTCAAAAGAGTAAGCCTTAGGAAAAAACAAATCATACTTTTGATAAAGACTATGAATGTGTGATGGAATGTAGTGGAGTGGAATGGGAAATTGAAGATCACTCCTTTTTGTGTACTCCCTTTATTGTGAGGATGAAACATGGCTACCTTTTTCATGCTCTTGTATCTGAGCATGCAATTTTCTTTTTCTTTTCTTGTATCCATATCTTCTACTTTTTTCAAATATTTTGAAGAGGGTGTTATGCATGAAAAATGTGAGGATCTTTGATGGTGGAGTGGTATGATGGAATTTTGCTAACTTCTAGTGTATAAGTTTAGCATGTGCCCATAAAATCTTGATCTTAAAAGTATGAAAAGATTCTCACATAGGTCTATACTAGTTTGACAAGGTTCAATGTGAAAACAAATAACATATGCATGGGGTTTATGTAATTTGAACATCATATGTCTTTGTTAGGAATTTCTATCAAATGAGGAACTTCTATTTTAGAATTTATCCAAAAAATCAAGTTTCACCTTTAATTAGGATTTTAGCAGCTCTCATCACTATATCATATCCTACAACAATCTAGAACTAGATTAAGCTTATGCTACCCACAATTTGCCAGTTTAAGGCAAGAGTATTCTAAACCAATAAACACAATATTTGGAGAATACTAAGTTGTATACAAGGGACTAAGGAAAACTAAAACAGAGCAACTATTCATCAGTCAAATTATGCAAAGTAAAAGTATTCTTACCGCACATCTTTTTATTTTATTTAACTATCCTATCTTACATTACTTTGTCTTTTTTAGTGCAAATGATGTGGAAAGAAAGAAATCAAATAATGGAATACAAATGGGATGTTATACAAGTTACCTCAAGTGGGGGTCCTCCTCCAAGCTTGTGCTTTATCAATTTCTATGATAAGGGTTGAACCATTGAGGACAGAAGTAGGCTATAAGGTTGGTGTGTTGTTGTTTTAGCGTGGCATTAACATTGTTGAACTGTGCGTTGACTTGTTGCTGCCAATCCAGGGTACCCCGATTGCGACGTTGAAGGGTGTTGAGGACGTATCCTCACTTCAAAGTCCGCCATCTATTGAGTGAGTTTCGTCAGTCCTTGGCCATGGTCACGAGAACCTCAGGCTGAGAAGGAACGACATGTACCCATCAGTGGAGGAGTCAAGCTACTAGAGCTTGAGTTGGAACTATATAGGTCTCGTCTCCCTCCCGTTGTTGCCCGATCATGCCATGACGATCCTCCGGCCTCATATGTTTAAGATTGGGTCCAATCGGGTGCATCACCCGTCGGATCCACTTCCACTTAGTGCTCATAGGTGAGTGTGGATCATGATTGCATCTCCATGGCTACTCTCCTTGAGTGGTTCCTTGTGACCCTGCCAAAAACATTACTCCTATGGGCTTCTTCAATTTGTTGAAGAGCAATGGTTAGTTACTGACATTTGTACAAATGAAAATCCGGGTTAGGTAACTGAATTTCATTTACATAGCTGGGATAGAAAAACACCAAGGATCCATCTAGATAATGTTTAAGAGTATGTCCTTACACTAGATAATCCTCATCTACTAAGTAGCGGCTTGGCGAAATATATTCAATGGAAGCATTTTCTAAAGCCCCTACTATTGTAGCAATATGGAAAATTAATGAAGTACATTCTATTGGGTCCATCATTCTAGTGTTTTCTGTAAGACATCATAACCTTGATAAGAGCAATTTTAATGTTTGAAACCATGGTATAAAGGATCCTAAGTTCATCATCGCGCACAATCCTAACATCTCCTCCAGGGAACATAAGCATAGCCACCTATCTATGCAAGAGGCTTAAAGTGACTATTCTTAGGGCCCCTACATGCTACCCCACTAGTCAATTCTTGCCAAAAACCGGGTTTATTAAATTTAGGCAATGTTTCTAAATCTATTAAACAACATCTATGTAAGCTTAGGATTTCACCTAATTCTTTCCATAGCATAGAGTATTCTTTTTGGAAAATCCTAAAAGTAATACCATCACATCCTACGTTTGGGGTGCATATGAATTAAATAGTGCGGAGGTGTGAACCTTCTTCTTCTATTTGAGCAAAATCACCCCATCCTAATGCTTGTCAAACGGTAAAGATTCAGAATCCATACCAATTTTGGAGAGTAGCATCGGAACATAGGTGTCAGTACCCTGGATACCAGGTACCCTCTGATACCACACTTAAAACCAAGGAGTTCCTATGTTTGAGTTAGACTTCCGAAGGCAACGCGCAACCCGCAGCACTGGGCCCGCCTCCCTCATTTGGGTAGCTTCGGTGCTACCACGTGTCCTGCGGAGCCGGACCTGCGAACTTCAACAGGGAAGCTCTGGTGCCGCCACTTGTCCAGTAGCCCTGGACCTAACCCCTAGTAGAGAAGAGCTCTGGTGCCGCCATGTGTCAAGTGGCTCCGGACCTGCCTCCCCATAGAGGGAAGCTCCGGAGCTGCCACGTGTAAGACCACCAGACCTAAGTCAGCAACAGGAAGACCACGAGATCTCCAACGGTGCAGTGATTCAAGAGGCTATTAAACAACCGTTACAAGACCTAATTAATGCGTCATTAATGCCATATTAATGACACACAATCAGGATGCTATCAAGACCTGTAACGCATCCATTAAGGCGCATTATCACATTGTTAATCACCCATAACATCAGTAGATCGTGTGTATGGTGTTAATGACAGCTGGGGCCACTTATCGGCCAGGCATACACTGTAGCGGCCAATCCTTAGCATATAAAAGGGTTGCGCTGCACAATATAAGGGACCAAAACTGATATGCATACAAGCAACCTCAGACACTCATCACACACTCATACAATCAACAACCACCCCGTGGAGTAGGGTATTATGCTTAGGCGGCCCGAACCACGTAAAAACTCCTGTGTCATAATCTTGTTCGTGATCTTACGCACGCCTCATCCGAATACGAACCTTCGCAGACTACACTTTAGTAGTATCAGGGGAAGTGTCATTGATACACTTCGACATTTGGCACGCCAGGTGGGAGCGCCTAAGATCCAAGATGGTGAACTTCGCCACAGCTTCGTCTAACGCTTTGGCTGGGTAGCGCGCTGGAGGAAATCCCTCCAACGTGCAGTATCCAGGCAACGCTGTTGTCCCGGTGGGTGCCGTTCTACCACCACCTCTGCCATCTCAGCAAGATGGTGTATTCGTGTATGTCACCGCATCAACGAACAACCCTGAGAACACGCTGAACACAACGTGAATTCTTCTTCAGCCTCCTCCAGCGCCTGAAGCTCCTCCGACTGCCATGGAGCAATGGTGCACTGATGTTGAGCATTTAGTTGCTGCTGCAGCTAATGCCCTCGGTGTCAAGGGTCTGCCCCATGCTAGGCAGGCACCTACTCGGAACATGACCTTGTCTGGTAGACTTGGTCCTCAGGCGTCACAACATAGGAGACGTGCGCCCTCCCAGCAAGTGACGTCACTACCCTCCGGGGCACGCTGCACTCATACAATGTTGAGGCTCCCAACGCAGGACCTCCGATCGGAGCTCAACCGCTGATACATGAGGCAAGATGGTCGTGTCCATATCGAGCGCGCGAGAGGCGAGAGGCTCAAGGAAACCCTTCTCCTCTAGGAGTGGAGGGCGGTTGTTCAGTCCTGGCCTTGCATCTTTGCAAGGTCGAATGGCCACCCAAGTTTCGGCCTCATCTGATAGAGAAGAACGACAGGACAGTCAACCCCGTCGAATTTCTTCAAATCTACTCTACCTCCATCCTCGCGGCTATGGGCAACGAGGCTATAATGGCCAACTACTTCCCCGTGGCTTTAACCAGGACAACAAGATCCTAGTTCATGAGCCTCCCTCCTGACTCCATCTATTGTTGGGGGGAACTTTACCGCCAAATCGCTGCCAACTTCGGGAGCTCCTACACCCGACCAAGCACAGAGCTGGACCTGTTCGCTATGCCATAGAAATCGGGAGAATCACTGCGATCATTCATCCAACGGGTTTCACAAGTACGGAATACAATACCTTCTACCTCAAATGCTTCTATCGTTGTCATGTTATGACACAGAGTACGAGATAACAAGATGCTGGAGAAGCTGGCAACTAAAGATGTCAGCAGTGTCATAGAGCTCTTCAGCCTAGATGACAAATGTTCTAGGGTTGTGGAGGGTCGAGAGATGCACTCCAATCCAGCTGCGGAGGCTGGTAAAGCTTCCACCAAGGCTGAAGCTACTGCCTCTGGTAGTGGAAAGAAGAAGAAGAAGTCCAACGACAAAAAGAAGTTGTTGACCAGCACACTTACTGCTGCTGGTGCAGCAGCTCCTGGTGGCCAGGGGCCACGTCCTGAAAATGACCCCGACTATCGTTTGAGAACGGCGACGGAGACAAGATGTGGTGTCCGATTCATACATCGAACATCCATAACCTTGAAGATTGTCATGAGGTCCAGCGGCTTGTTAAACACAACAACTAGCGCCAAGAAGAAGCCCCTTGCCACCAATGGGAGGGGAAACAGAAAGTCGATGAAGCTCAGTCTGATCAGGAGCTAGGGTTCCAGGACGCCAAAAAGTCCCTGAAGGCTATCTACAACACCATCGTCGAAAATTCAGATATCTCCAACAACGAGCATCGAAAGACTCTCCATATGATATATGGAGGGTCCTGGGATATTACCTCTCGGCGTATCCTCAAGATAATGCGTCGGGAGATGTCCGCTGCAGCTCCCTCTGCCAAGGCAGAACCTCATCGGAAGTGGATGGATACTGCCATCACCTTCGATTCTTCGGATTGCCCGAAGAACATGACCAGAGCTGGTCAATTACCTTTGATGGTCTCTCCTACCATCAACAACATCTAGCTCTATCATGTCCTCGTGGATGGAGGTGCGCGCTCAACCTCCTCAGCTTCGCGGCTTTTGCGAAGCTCAAGCTCAACCTATCAGACCTTAGACCCTCAAGTCCTTTCTCTAGAGTAGGTCCGGGAGCCATCACTCCTCTTGGATCAATTACACTCCCGGTCACCTTCTGGACTCGGGACAACTATAGGTCCGAGAAGCTGTTTTTTGATGCGGCACACATCAACCTTCCCTTCATCACCATCCTAGGCAGGCCAACCCTGTATAGGTTCATGGTCATAGCCTATTACGGCTATCTGGTGTTGAAGATGTTAACATCTTCAGGCATCCTATAGGTCCATGGGGATCGCACTGCTGGGGTCACTGCGCTGGAAGAACTTCATGCGCTTGCAATGGTGCAAGAAGAAGAATCTGGCAAGGAGCGACCGTCTCAACAACATTCAAGCCCGCGTCAGCGTGGCTCAACTTCTGCACCTCGTGTGCAACCAAGCAGCGACACCGACATCCCTGTCAAAGTCGTCCAAATTGGTTCTAATGCTGCCCAGAGCACTCGTATATCGGGTGGTATGGACGACAAATAGGAACTCGCGCTCGTCACTTTCCTCCCGTCGCAGGTCAACGTGTTTGCATGGCAACTGTCACAAATGCCCGGGATCCCTAGGTTGGTGATCGACCAAAGACTAAAGATATACCCCAATGCATGGTGAGTACATCTGAAGCCCCAGAAGCAATCTGTCGAGCGACAGAAATTCATCAGACAAAAAATCATGAAGTTGCTCGATGCTAGTTTCATCTAGGAGGTTCACCATCAGGCAAACCCAGTCGTTGTTCCAAAGGCCGATGGGAAGATTCGGATGTGCATCGACTACACCATCTTGAATAAGGCATGCCCAAAAGACCCATTTCCACTACCTAAAGTTGATCATATAGTGGATTCTACCCTCGGATGTGAGTTACTGTGTTCCCTAGATGCATACTCTGGATATCGACAGATTCAAATGTCAAGGGAAGATGAAGAGCATACTGCCTTCATTACATTAGATGGGTTATATTGTTACACTGCCATGCCTTTCGGTCTCAAAAACGCTGCTTCAACTTTTGTTCGAGCCATGCACAAAACTTTTGGAGAACTCATCAAGGACTTGGTGGAGGTCTACGTCGATGACGTCATTGTCAAGGTGAAGAACATGGAATCACTCCTTGACGATCTACAAGCAGTCTTCGACAAGCTACGCTTGACACGTACGAAGCTCAACTGGACAAGTGCATCTTTGGGGTTAAATCCGGAAAGCTCCTTGGTTTCACGGTGACTCACCGAGGAATTGAGGCAAATCCGGTCAAGATCAAAGCCATTGAAGAGATGCAGCCCCCAGCCTGCGTCAAGGACGTCCAGAAGCTAACTGGGTGTTTAGCTGCAGTCAGCCAGTTCTTTTCAAGACTGGCAGAGAGGGTGCTTCCCTTCTTCAAGTTATTGAGTAAGTCCAGGCCATTTCATTGGTCCGAAGAAGTAGAGAAGGCGTTCCAAGAGCTCAAGCAGCTCCTCACAACACTACCAGTTTTGATAGCTCCGGAGCCGAGTGAGCCTCTTCTACTTTCCATTTCAGCAACTACAGAGGTTTTCAGCATAGTTCTGGTCGCAGAGAGACCAGAGCCATGTTCAGCTTAGGAGCCTAGAGCCTCTGAATGGGTCCAGAGCTACCTGAAGGCAAGTCTGGGTCCCAACCCCCAGGCACGGATCCTAAAGGCAAGACACCTGTGGATCAACCTCTCTCAATTGAGGGAGTTTCTACTGTTCAAGAAGAAGATCCGGATCCCTATAGGAGGGTCCGAGTTGATGGAGAAGAAGCTCTGGGCCCCTCAGGGATGGTCCGTACTGTCCAATGACCAATGCACTTCATTAGTGAAGTGCTCCATTATGCCAAGACTCAGTACATTGAGGTGCATAAGCTGCTATATGCAACCCTTATTGCCTCAAGAAAGCTACATCACTACTTGCAAGCCCACAAGATATCAGTGGTAACCTCCTATCCACTGCGTTCTATATTGCATAATCCAAATTCTACTAGAAATATCGCCAAGTGGGCTATGGAGCTCACAGAATTCGATCTTGAATTCCTGCCTCAACATGCTATCAAGAGTCAGGCGCTGGCTGACTTCATGGTGGAGTGGACTTCTTATTCATCAACTTCGGGGGGCCTTAGTGACCATAAGCCGAAACCTAAGGTCCAGGTCTTCACTGAGCCTCACTTGACACTCTACTTCGACAGATACGTGCAGAAGCAGAAGGCCAAAGCTGGAATCATTCTCCTCGCTCCGACTGGGGAGAAGGTCAAATACATGGTACGCCTTGACTTCAAGGCAACCAACAAAACGACGGAGTACAAAGCTCTCATCTGCAGACTCAATGTGGAGCTATCATATGGCGTCAGGCAACTACTAGTGAATGGTGACTCGCAACTCATCATCAAGCAAGTCAAAGGTGAATGCAGTTGCAACACTCCCCAACTCGCTTCTTTTTTACTTGAAGTCCAGAAGCTGCAGAAGAACTTCCATGTCCTGGATCTCTGTCATGTCAAGCGTCTCAACAATGCTGAAGCTGATGACCTTCAACAAAGGCTTCAACCAGAGCTCAGGCTCCAGACGGAGTTTTTGTTAGAAGATTATCAGGACCTGCCACTCAGCCCGCCGAACTAAGTGATGGGAACGAGACCAGAACCTCAAAGCTGGCGGTCCCCGTGGCCTTGTTACCATGGCACCCACCAAGGATCGTAGGCATTGCAGAAAGCTCCGAGCAACCCAACGCATAAGATCCAGAGGATCATGTTAGCTCCGATGCATGGATCTCGAAGATTCGGAGCTACTTGAAGGACAATATCCTTCCTGAAGATCGTGCTTCCGTTGATTGAATTGTCAGATTGGCTAAAAGATACACGTTGGTTGAAGGGGATCTCTACCGACGTGGTGCCAACGACGTTTTAATGTGGTGCATTTCTCGAGAAGAAGGTTGCGAGCTTCTCATAGAGATCCATTGAGGCGAGTGTGGGAATCATGCATCATTCCGCGCGCTGGTTGGTAAAGCCTTTTGGCTTGGTTTTTATTGGTCTACAGCACTCCAGGATGCAGTCGAGTTGGTAAAGAAGTGTGAAGCATGCCAGTTTCATGCAAAGCTGATTCACACGCCGACTTAGTCACTGCAAATGATACCTCCCACGTGGCCATTCACTGTGTGGGGGATGGACATTCTGTGACCTTTCCCAAAAGCCCTTGGAGGTTACAGGTTCCTGTACGTCGCCATCGACAAGCTCACCAAGTGACTGGAAGCTACCTCAGTGGTGACAATCAACAAGCAGTCAGCTATCAAGTTCTTGAAGTCCATAGTCTGCAGATTTGGAGTTTCAAACAGAGCCATTACCGACAATAGAACCCAATTCACAAGTTGCAACATTCCAATAGTACTATGAAGATCTCAGCATACAAGTCAGCTATGCATCAGTAGCTCACCAAGGAAGTAATGGCCAAGCTAAGACAAATAATGCAGAAATACTCAAGGTACTCAAGACGCGCACATGTGAGTGCCTGAAGAAACATGGTTCCAACTGGATAGAGGAGCTTCCATCTGCATTGTGGGCAAGCAGGACATTACCTAGCCGAGCAACTGGAGAGACACCATTGTTCTTAGTGTACAGAGTTGAAGCATTCCTTCCTCCGGAGATCACCATGGGGTCTCTTTGAGTCCGGACCTTCGACGAAGACACGCAGAACAAGCTCTGGCGTAAAGACCTAGACCATCGAGGAGGCAAGGTGCCAAGTAGCTGTTCGGAACGCACGATACCGCCAAGCGCTCCGGCGCTATCATCAAAGGTTCATGTGCAACCGACAGCTAGAAGAAGGGGACCTTGTGCTGCGGATAATACTGACTCGAGAAGGGATGAACAAACTCTCCCCAGGCTAGGAAGGTCCATTATGGGTTATCAAAGTTTCCTGCCCCGGATGCATTTTCTTGGCGATAGAAGATGGGACTCCGCTTCCCAATCCATGGAACATCGAGCACCTCTGTAAGTTTTCTTCTTAAATACTCGGACGTGAGTCTGTTTTATAAATTGTATCTCTTATAGACTACGGACAGAGTCAGGAAGGGTCCTAGCGCACTTAACTTGGTCCTGTAGTTTAGGTGTGTCTTTACCCTCCCTGGGTTGGATCAAGATGAATAACACACTGAACTTGGTCATTGTGCTTTAAGTGTGTCCTTGTCTTCCCCTGTAATTCAGACCTTAATTAGAAACATTTTATACAAACAGACTCTATGTGCATTTCATTTGTACAAGCTCATTACCTTTTTACCTTCTTGTCCATAACAATGTTGTGCAATCCCTTTGAAATTTAGTCGAGGGTATTCATGTGATATATAAGTTGTATTGTTAATCTTCTTTTAGGTCATAGCATTGCTGCATGGTCCACTCGCCTGAAAACCAAAGCCAATGACAGGTCTAGAGTGTGCTATCGACTTAGAGTGGTCAGGCACCCTAAGTACTCCACTCTACCTATATCCTGGTAGGTCCGAGTAGGGCGGGTCCAAAAGGCATTCGGACCTAAATAGATTTCAACATTACACTTATGTCGTCATGTTAAATTCCTTAGGATCTAAAATTCAAAGAAGGATAGTAAGTCGCAAATAAGTTATATACAAGAGGATGAATTTTATTGCTTTTCTTGTTTCTTATGCGTAGGAAAAATGAATATTCGATGGCAATTTGCTCGGTGATGGTGGATGCTGGCGGAGCACTAGCTCCGACAACCGCCAGGAGGCCTGCCGTCGACATTCTAAGCATTGACAGTGGGCGCCGTCAAAGCTACCAAGCTCCAACAACCCCCAGGGGGCCCGCCGTCGATGTTCTAAGCTTTGATAGTGGGCGCCGCTGAAGCTACCAAGCTCCTACAGCTCCCAGGGGGCCCATCATCGACGTAACAAAGGGTCCTTGGAGATATCAGAGGCAAGACTAGAAACTCGAAGCTATCATACTGGCTATGAATTCGGAGCTATCAAGTTTTCAATACATTATATAAATCCTCATGGTAGATGCCCTCAATTCATTGAACACATCTACCAGGGGGCCAACAATATAAAAGGCAATGCATTGAAGACACAAAAATTGAATTCAGAAGGGTTTCATTCATTCAAAATCAGAGGATTGCAAGATGAGGGAAAAAAAGGAGAAGTCCTAACTACTGGAGTTCCTATTGAAGAATAAGGCAACTGTTTGGGTAGCTTTTTGAACATTGGCCCTGGTGGCTTCTTCCTTCTCGGCAACGGAGGCTTTGAACACTGAAGTTAAAGACATCTGGGGGTCCCAACTCTTAAAGCATGTTAGCACATACTCGACAACGTTCTTGGCCAGGGACCTTCCTTCCGTCTCTAGTTCGTCGACAACCACGTCTCCCACAGCTTCTGCTTCTTGCCGGCGGAGTTCAATGCCACCAGTGCCTTGTCCATATCTGGCACTGGGTCAGCCAGACATACTGGGCTAAAACCAAATGGCACCAGAGCTCATTGGCTTGCCCCAAAAAATCCCAGACTTGCTGGGACTCAGTTGCTCTCAAGCTCTTAAGCTCCTCAAGTGATCTTCTGGCAACCGAAAGTTCCGCAGAACCTTCCTTGTAGAAGCGCTCAACTTTGTTAGCATGCTGTAGGATCATTTCAGCCACCTGCTTTTCTTGGTCGCTGAGCTCCCTCTCTTAGAGGTGAATGTGGTTATGCCGATCTGCCAAGTCCTTCTCCTTGGCTTTCATCTTCTCCTCCTTGGTGGAGATATCAATCTCTCTTTTGGAGACGTTTACCCCCACCTGCCATATCCGATATTTCTCTTGTTCGCACCACATATTGAATTGTTTGGCGCGATCATCCAAGCTTTGCTCTCCCAGAAACAACTTCTGGGCGAGCTCCTCCTCCCTCTTCACGAGTCTTCCTCTTTCTCTACGAGTTTATCCTCCTTTTGATCAAGAGCTTCCCAGCGCTTGAGAAGTTGCACATTCAATGCATTGAGGCTATCCGAACGGCTGTCGGCCGCTTCACTAGCCTCCTTAGGATGCTCATAGGCATCCTTGGTCTTCTCACTGAGGGCCTTGATCATGACCTCTCTCTCGTTGAGCATGCGGTCTAACTGCGCCAGCCGGGCTTTCTCCCTGACCACCAACTCCTTCTGGTCTGCTAGCCGAGACTGCGTCAGCTTGGTCTCGAAGAACAACCTGTTGCACCAGTGCCTCGGGATGTTGCGCTCTTCTTCAAGAGTCTTGCATTCATAGTCAAAGGCAAGCTGGACCTGGCGGAGACTTGAGCAGGCATTGTCAATAGACAACGCAAGAGGAATCGGCTCCGTGCCTGCCTGAGGAGCATCTGCAGGCTCCAAGGGGTCTTCCAAAATCACTATCGGAACCCATGGAGCGAGTGTGTTCTCCAACAGCTCCACATCACCACGGTCGATCATCAGGAGCTCATCAATATCCATTGCAACTGAGGAGGGTCTCATAGCGAGAACTTCTACCTCCGGAGCTGATGAGGGTCCCTCAGCTGGATATTCAACTGTTGGCCCAGAAAGTGGAGGACCTGCGGCCAGACCCTTTGGTTGCACCAGTTCGGACGTAGTCACCTCTGGAGCTATCACTTCCGGTGCTAGCACAAAAGCTTTAGCCGGAGCTTCGACCACTTCCAGCACTAACGCCGGAGCTTCCTCAGCAGACTCCAATTCTGTCGGAGCTCCTTCAAGCACTTCTTCCACGTGGTCCAATGCTACCACGAGAACTTTGGTTGCCAGCACTGGATTCGTCTCCACGACAGCCAGCGCCAGAACTGTCATGTCGTTCGCCACCACCACTGGGGATGAGGAAGGAGCTGAGGAGAGATCTTCAGCTCGCACAGTCTCTGTCGTTGCACTGGCCATTGGAGCTGCAGTCTCCTTTTTTGACACTCTGGAAGTAAAGTAAACAAGATTCAAGAAACAACAAAGATTAAATACTACGACTCAAATTAAGCTAACGACCCTTACCTTGGGATGTTGCCTCTCCAATCGGTACATAACTTTTTGTTCTGCCGACCGGAGCCAGAGCCCACCGTAGTTGGTGTGGCGAAGGATCCGGATTTCGGCCCGGAGCTCTCCATCACCATCGGCGTCGCCTAAAATGGGACCTCTTTTGGCTAGGAAGGACCCCCAGACCTAAATTTAACACCTTCATTTTCATGCATAATGCATTGCATACATCCTCATACATGTTTAACATTATGCCATGTAAAAAAGAACAAGATTAAAATGAAATTAGGCTTAATCTGGAAGTTTTAGTTTGTTAGAGAGCAAACTTGTCCAGTCTGAACCCCGAACTAGTCCGGTATTCCCTTTAGAAGTACGGACTAGTCCTATCAGCCTTACTGGACCATACCGAACTAGTCCGGTCAGCCTTTCTGTAACAGTTTAGACTTTTCCAAAAACACCTAATTTAGTCCGATCCAACCCTGTACTTGTCCGGTATCAACACTGAACTAGTCCGAAGTCCCTTATTGTACGAGAACGGACTTGTCCGGTCCCAAGGACTAGTCCGGCCTACTGATCTCAACTCGAATTCATTTATTCTCCACGATTTGTTTTTGGGTAATTTCCTAATTTGGGCCCAAGAGCTTCGTGCCCAACCTCAAAGGAGTCCAAGTGGACCCACCTCAGCCCCTACATGTCCCTCACTGAATTCTGCTTGGAATTCACCCTAAACCCTAATTCTCCAACTCTATATAAACAACCCAATGCCCCACCCCCTGACCATCGAGTTGAAAACAGCTTGCTGCCACTTTTGCATTGTGCCGTCATCAAGATCAAGTCCAGATGCAAGTAGGAGGGGAGATACACAAAGAAGGACCAATCAAGATCAATCTTCATCATTTCTTCGACAATTGACGTTCTTTATCTAAGTTTTTTATCAACTAATCTCCATAGGCTAGTAATCACAAAGAAGGGGGGCCCTTGGTTGGATGTGCTCAGTTGCAGACATCACCACCGATGAAACCTCAGCAAGGTCTAAATAGGCTAGTAATCACTTTGTAAAGACTATTTTGTGATATCTTGGACACACACCTAAAGAAGTGTAAGACGCAATAATTTAGATTTCTTAGTCGGCAAAAGGTGATGAAATCAAGAACTTGTGGGTAAAGTGATACAACCTTTACAGAGTGTGTTTAAAAAACCATCATGATAGCCGTGCTCTCGGTTATGAGCAACCTGGATCCTCACATGATTAGAATTCGGACTTTATCTTGGTTTAATGACTGAAACTGAATTGGGAACTGGTATTGAAATATTAATTGGCTTTGGTATATGGAATTGATGAATTTGAGACAAATGAGCATTTATGAGTTGAATATGGTTTATTATCGCTGGTATTCGTTATTTAAGTTGAAATTAATGATATTTCGGTTATTTTGGGAAGAAACTCACTTAATGACCATATACTTGCATTTTCAATGGTTTTGAATGTACTTTTATGTGCCATTACTACTGTCATTCCTTGCTAAATCTACATATCATACTTTTCCACACTTGCTGAGTACGACATGTGCTCACCCTTGCTATTCTCCCACCAAATCCAGACGCAGGCAACCAGTTGGAGTACTAGGAGGTTTTTGAGATGTACTAGGCGCGCGTATTACCGTCAAACCTGCCTGTAGAGATTGGAGTCATTAGTGTTTAGTTTTTCTGCTACAATTGTTTAGAGATTGTATTTGAGACTATTTGGTTTGTAATAAGGTACTATTATTATTGTTATTATTCGAGACATGGTTATACTCTGTTTATTGTTTGTGAATCACATGTGTATTTGTGTTAAACATCCTGGGCACACATATGCATTACGCTTGGTTCATTTTCGGAATCGGGTGTCACAATTGGTATCAGAGTTGTGTTTGACCGTAGGATGCATGCCCAGGTAGAATGGACACTACAAACCACTTAGGACTTCTTTCTTATTCAAAATTAGCCTGTTTTGCACTATTTTGCCTTCCACTAGCTATATAAAGTGGGAAAAGTTGCGTTTTTGCTGCTGCTGCAATTTTTGCTGTTTTTGCATCTTTTTGAGCAAATGCACATCCTCTCATCTTGATTTATGGCTGCTGCAATTTCAGAACTGATATTTGTGGTTTCCCTCTATTTTCTCATGTTTTCTTGTAGATGGCTCACACCAAAATGACAGCCCGCAAGAGAGCTCGTTTGCCACCCCTTGGAAGCAAGCTTAGGCCTCGCAACGAGCCGCAAATAGAACCAGCCCACGAGGAGGAAGAAGTGAGTTCTCCTGCAAAGGAGGTTGAACATGAACACTCCAACACGACGGAGGAAGACCCTAAAATGGTGGTGTCCTATGATGATGATGAGGAACAGGAAGACCCTGAAATGGTGGAATATTATGATAGCGAAGAAGAGGAAGGTGAAGCACACAAGGAGGATGAAGATGAACCCGCTGCCGATGAAGAGGTACTAGAAGCTCAAAGAAATGCATCACAACCTAGTGAAGCCAGGAAGGAGGACAAGTGCATAGTTTATCGCGATGCCCAAGTATTCCGCTCTGACGGCACTGATGGAGGCTTCGCAGCCAAGCAATTGAAGGAGCTCCTTGATTTATGCAAGATGCACTCGAAGTACTATGTTAAGAGAATTTCTCACCATGGACGTGAAGAATGGAGGGCTCAAGTTACTGTTCTTGCTAAAGATGAGGTGGTCATCCGACACTTTGCATCCACATGGAGAGCCACCAGGGCGCAAGCTATTGAGGATGTTGCTTGGGATGCACTTACTAGATTATGCCACATCTATCGGGAGTAGGATGGAGGTACTAGCTTTGCGCTGCACCCGCAATGAAAGAAGGGGACAAGGGAAGTCTTAATGCCGCAAGATGGAGCTCAAATTAGTTCTCATGCCATTGACAGATGTCTGGAAGTATTGGTGGATTTGGGAAATTGCTATGAGGATGCTACGGAAGATATCCATTACCTCCGCAAGAAATTGTTCATCATGGAGAAGCAAGAGGAAGTTCGTGCCACCGTGGAGGTCAATGGTGTAGCAAATTCTCCGATGCCCACATGGACGGCAAACTCACCTTGGCGTGCACCCATATATGCCTTGCCGCCGCCATTGCCTTTGCCTCCTCACGGCCAGGACAAACATGGCTCACACAATTAAGTCTAGGTCTCGTATTTAGAAGTTAGAAAAGCATTTAGATTGTTTTAGTCTTATTTAGTGTGGTGTGCTGAATTTTCTTGCTGTGTGCTTGAGGTTGTGTGTGCTTAGTTCGAGTTGTGGGACGACGTCTAGCGTTTTGTCCACATCCGCACGTAGTAGGGAGTTGTGGGATACTTGTCCACATCCTCTAATAGGGTTCACGGTATTAATAAAAGAATTGTTAGTTACATATACCTTGATGCATATAGTTGGGGCGTTTTTTTCCAAATTCTAAATTCTTTCGTATCTACTATTCTTTCACCAACAGATGTCGAGGACTCGTAACTAGAGGAATGCCAATGGTGAGGAGGAGAGCAATTAAGCACCTTATAACAACCAGGGACCTGCCCAGGGAGCTATCAATCTTGAGCAGCTATTGGCCACGGGGAACTAGTTCATGCACACCATGTTACAAACTATGGTACAGCTGCAAGCTGACAACAACAATCAGCCCCACATGCCTCCACCGCCACCACCCCCGTCACACCACAACCGTTTCGAAGAATTTATGAGGACCATGCCGCCTACCTTTGCTCAAGCCACAGAACCAATGGAAGCTGATGATTAGTTGAAGTCTATTGAGAAGAAACTCGCTATAGTCCTGTGTAGTGACAGAGAGAAGGTTATTTTTGCCTCACACCAGTTGATGGGAGCTGCCGCAGACTGGTGGGAATCTCTGTGCAATGCCCATAAAAATCAAGAAAGAATCACCTAGGATTAATTTAAGGAGAAGTTCCATTCTCACTATGTGTCAGAGGGAGTTATGATACTGAGGAGACAAGAATTTGAAAAACTCGGGCAAGGAAGGATAAATGAGAGTGAATACCTCAATAAATTCACTCAACTGTCTTGATATGCTCTAGAGGACATCAGCACTGATAGCAAGAAGCAATATATGTTCATGAGAGGACTCAATAATGAAATTCAAGTTCAGTTACTCAATGCTGACTATGCAAACTTTGAGAAGCTGGTTGACAAGGCCATTGTGGTTGAGAACAAGATTCGGGAGATGGAGCTAGACCAAAGGAGGAAAATGCCATATCAGGGACAGCCGCAAGGAAGCAACATTTGTCCTCGCTATGTACCACCTGCTGCACCGTATTACAACCCGTCTGCTGCTGCATACCGCCTTGCTTAACCACCGCAACCGCAACAGCCAATGCAGCAATGCCCACCTATGAAAGCACATCGCTTACCTATGCAGCCTGCTCCATGCCCAAATATGCCTTCCTATGCTCAAAACCAGCCTTGCCCTAACTTTGCTTGCGCCACTGGCGGAAAGACTTGCCATGCTTGTTGTCAAACGCGACACTTTGCCAATCAATGCCCAAGATCAGGTCAGGGTCAGATGAACAATGCTCCAAGATAGAATCCGAGGCCTAATGGAGGAGCAACTCAAGGCAACCGTGGACTGCATAATTTCGCTCACGGCAAGGTGAGCCGTGTATCTGCAAAAGAGGCCCAGCAAGCTAAAGATGTTGTGATTGGTATGTTTCTCGCAAACTGCAACCGTGCGACTATATTATTTGATTTTGGAGCATCCCATTCATTCATTCATTCATCTCATCAAAGTATGTTGCAAAGCATAGCATGCCCATATCATTCCTGAAGTTTACCTTGTTGGTTAAATCTCCTGGAGGAGAGATGAGGACAAATATAGTATGTCCAAAGTAAGTATTTCAATAAGGGAGGGGGTAGATTTCCTCACCAACCTTATTGTTCTGAATTCACATGGATTGGACATCATCCTTGGAACGGATTGGCTAAGGAAGCATAACGAAGTAATTCAGCGCCACTCGGACAATGCAGTTGACAAATGAAGAAGGAATCAGTATAGATTTCAAGGTAGTTCAGCCGACGACCGAGAAGGCAATGGTAAATCATGCAGAAGTAGTGGCTTTGGAGGAAATTTTGATTGTCTGTGAGTATCCAGATGTGTTTCTCAAGGAATTGCCAGGTATGCCACCTGATCGTGACATCGAGTTTGTCATTGATTTAATACCTGGATTTGCACCTATAACAAAGAGGCCATATAGGATGCCCCCTAAGGAATTAGCGGAGCTCAAGAAGTAGATTCAAGAGCAGATAGAGAAGGGTTTTATACGCCCAAGCTCGTCGCCTTGGGGAGCCCCAATGCTTTTCGTAGATAAGAAGGATGGATCCCAAAGAATGTGTGTAGATTACCGGTCTCTCAACGAGGTGACAATCAAGAATAAGTACACACTGCCCCGCATTGAATATCTATTCGACCAGATGAAGGGAGCCAAAATATTCTCTAAGAATTATCTTCAATTGGTATATTTCCAAATGAAGATTAGACCGTCAGACATACCTAGAACAACTTTCAAGACACGATATGGATCCTATGAGTACACGGTCATGTCATTTGGATTGACTAATGCACCCGCATACTTCATGTATCTCATGAATAAGGTTTTCATGGAGTATTTGCATAAGATTATGGTAGTGTTCATTGATGACATCATGATCTACTCGAAGAGGGAAGAGGAGCACGAAGAGCATTTAAGGCTGATTTTGCAGAAACTATGTGAACACCAGTTCTATGCCAAGTTCGATAAGTTCCAATTCTGGTTGAGGGAGATATCATTCCTAGGCCATGTCATCTCAGGAGGAGGAGTATCAGTTGACCCGGGAAAGGTTAGAGACGTGTTAAAGTGGGAACCGCCACAAAATGTAAAGGAAATCAGGAGTTTTCTTGGAATGGTTGGATATTACCGTCGGTTCATCAAGGATTTTTCCAAGATAGCGAAGCCCTTGACTGAGCTGTTAATGAAGGATAAGCCTTTTAAGTTGACTCAAGCTTTCCAAGACAATTTTTAGGAGCTAAAGAAGAGATTAACAACCACACCTTTGTTGGTATTGCCAGATGTGAGCAAGAGATTTGATATCTATTGTGATGCTTCAAGACAAGGACTTGGTTGTGTATTAATGCAAGAAGGCCGAGTAGTAGCTTATTCATCCAGGCAATTGAAGAAGCATGAGCAGAACTATCCGAAGCATGATCTCGAACTTGCAGCTGCAGTGCATACGCTAAAGATTTGGAGACATTATGTTCTTGGCCATAGATGCGAGATTTATACGGACCATAAGAGTCTGAAGTACATATTCACGCAAATAGACCTGAATCTGAGGAACAAAGATGGTTGGAACTCATTAAGGACTATGATGTGGGAATCAACTATTATCCACGGAAAGCCAACGTAGTGGCTGGTGCCTTGAGTCGAAAGGGAGCAAGCCACTAGCTTATCGTTCAGGAATTGCCACCCGAGCTATGCAAGGAGTTTGAACGGTTGAATCTTGGATTCGCGAGTGAGATGGGAACAATGGAAGTGAATCCAACCCTAGAGCAAGAAATTCGAGAGGGACGAACAAAGGATGAGGAGATCCGAGAAATCAAGGAAAGGACCCAAGAAGGGAGAGAATTCATATTTGATGAGGATGACCAAGGTACTCTATTGCTTGGAAAACGTATTGTTGTGCCTAATGAGAAGCGTCTCTGACAGTTGATATTGAAGGGGGCACATGACTCACTTTACTCTATCCATCCTGACTGTGGAAGGAAGTTAGTAGAACTGTATATGGGAAGAATAGTGTGTTTACACGGAGTGCCCAAGAAAATAGTCTCTGATAGAGGTTCTCAGTTTACCTCGAGGTTCTAGTAAAAGCTACATGAATTGATAGGAACTCAATTGAATTTCAGTTCTACCTATCACCCTAAAACGATGGACGGACTGAGAGGACAAACCAGATTTTGGAAGACATGCTAAGAGCTTGTGCGCTAAAGTATGGAGGAAGCTGGGACAAAATTCTGCCATACGCTGAGTTTTCCTACAACAACAGTTATCAAGCAAGCTTGAAGATGTTACCATATGAAGCATTATATGGGAGAAGGTGTAGGACACCCTTGTTTTGGAATGAGACAGGGGAAATTCAAGTATTTGGACCTGATGTGATCCAAGAGGCCGAAAAACAAGTGGAGACCATCCACGAGACATTAAGGGTTGCTCAGTCAAGACAAAAGGGTTATGTGGATAATAGATGAAGAAGCTTATCCTTTCAGGTGGCAGACTTTGTATACCTCAAAGTGTCATCCATGCAAGGTCATAAGAGGTTTAACGTCAAAGGCAAGTTAGCACCTCGCTATATTGGACCATTCAAGATTATGGACAAACTGGGAGAAGTAGCATATAAACTGGAGATGCCTGCGCACCTTTCCAATGTCCATGATGTGTTTCATGTTTCTCTGCTCAAGAAGTGCTTGAGGGTACCAGAAGAGCAACTAACGATGGAAGAATTGGAGCTTGAGGAAGATTTGACCTATGCCGAGCAACCTGTCAAAATTTTGGACATTAAGGAGAGGGTCACAAGGAACAAGGTGATTCAATGGTGCAAATTATAATGGAAGCATCATACAGAATCAGAACTAACATGGGAGCGAGAGGATGTTCTCAAGAAGGAATTTCTCTATCTCTTTCCTTTTGCATTGAATCTCGAGGGCGAGATTAGTTTTAAGGTGGGTAGGTTTGTAACAGCCTCATTTTCATGCATAATGTATTGCATACATCCTCATACATGTTTAACATTAAGCCATGTAAAAAGGAACAAGATTAAAATGAATTTAGGCTTAATCTGGAAGTTTCAATCTGTCAGAGTGCGGACTTGTCCGGTCTGAACCCCGGACTAGTCCGGTATTCCATTTAGAAGTACGGACTAGTCCTATAACCCTAACTGGACCATAACAGACTAGTCCGGTCAGCCTTTCTGTAACACTTCAGGCTGTCCGAAAACACCCAATTTAGTTCGATACAACCCTGGACTTGTCTGGTATCAACACCGGACTAGTTCGAAGTCCCTTACTATACGAGAACAGACTTGCCCAGTCCCAAATGCGGACTAGTCCTACCTACTGAACTCAACTCGAATTCTTTTATTCTCCAGATTTGTTTTTGGGTAGTTGCCTAATTTGGGCCCAAGAACTTCGTGCCCAACCTTAGAGGAGCCCAAGTGGACCCCACCTTGGCCCCTACAAGTCCCCCACCGAATTCTACATGGAATTCACCCTAAACCATAATTCTTCACCTCTATATAAGCAACCCAATGTCCCACCACCTCTCCACCGAGTTGAAAATCCCTTGCTGCCACATTTGCATTGTATCATCGTCAAGATCAAGTCCAGAGGCAAGTAGGAGGGGAGAAATATGAAGAAGGACCAATCAAGATTAATCTTCATCGATTCTTTGACAATTGATGTTCTTCATCCAAGTTCTTCATCAACTCATCTCCATCAAGCCCTAACCGCCAAGATACAAAGTCTCACGTCCAAACCTTGATCTTTGGATCTCTAAACACGGGTTACACCCTCTACTTCAAAGTTTCTACGTCAAATCAACCCCAATTCCCTCAGATCAGAAAAACCCTAATTTTACAGTCTTCATAGTGCATAATAGTGCGACGCTGTATACGGACTAGTCTCGTTTCTGAATTTGGAATGTGCTGATTAATTTCAAATCAACTCAAATCAATTATAAACTTGTTCATACTTGTTGAAAACCATTAGAACTACTTAGTAAACATTAATAGCAACTCATTAACAAGTTTTACCTCACAATTGCATTAATCATGCATATCATGGCATATTGAGTACTATATGGGCATTATTTGATTGAATTGTGTGTTTTACATGTTTGTTGCTCAGAATAGAAGGAGTTGCCGTATAGAGTGCCTTTGAGGACCTGCAGAACCAGAGTTTCGAAGCCTTCAACCCAAGTCAAGCTTAGGAGCAAGGCAAGTGTCCTTGAACATATTGAACCTGTTTTAAAGGTTTTGTTTGCAAAATTGCATGCTTGTGTCAAGTTGATGGAAAAACGAATTGTAGGAGTTTACTAGTCCTGAATGACCACCCTTGTCACTTGAACACTATGTAGAGAGTCGGGAAGGGTATTTTACACTTTTTGCTTCGCAGTGCTCAATTGGGTTTGGGAAACAATCAAATGGCTTAATTATGAACTTTTAAACACATGAATTATGAGAATTGACATTAACGACCCTTTAGCAACGTGGTGCCTAGGGATCTAATAAAGATGGTATTGTGGAATGGGTTTGGCTTTTTTGGTGGTTGTGCTTGCTTTAGATATAAGGACCGGTTCGTGGAGCGACCATCCAGGATTTACAGTGCCACCATAAGGCCAAGTATGGGTGCAGCTTAGATGACAAATTAGTGTTTTGCTAGTACTATTTAGACCATTAAGAATGCTCGGAGAAGGGGTAGTCGTATGGGGTTTATAGAGATTGGTGGGACTACTCTGGGATCTGAATGGCTCAATAGGGGTCACTTGGTTGAATGTGCTCAGTTTGAGACATCACCACTAGTGAAACCTTAGTGGGGTCTAAATAGACTAGTAATCACTTTGCAAAGCCTATTTTGAGATCTCTTGGCCATACACCTAAGGAAGTGTGACGACGTAATTGAGATTCCTTAGTCATCGAAAGGTGATGAAATCACGAACTTGTGGGTAAAGTGGTACAACCTCTACAGAGTGTGTTTAAAAAACTATCATGATAGCCGTGCTCCCGGTTATGAGCAACCTGGACCCTCACATGATTAGAATTTGGACTTTATCTTGGTTTAATGACTGAAATTGAATTGGGAACTGGTATTGAGTTATTAATTGGTTTTGGTATATGGAATTGATGAATTTGAGACAAATGAGCAGTTATGAGTTGAATATGGTTTATTGTCACTGGTATTGGTTATTTAAGTTGAAATTAATGATATTTGGATTATTTTGGGAAGGACCTCACTTAATGACCATATAATTGCATTTTCAACGGTTTTGAATGTACTTTTATGCAATTAGCCATTACTATGGTCATTCCTTGTTAAAGCTACATGTCGTACTTTCCCAAACTTGTTGAGTACAACATGTTCTCACCCTTGCTATTCCCCCACCAAATCCAGACGCAGGTGACCAGGTGGAGATGATGAGGACATCACAACAGCGGAGACACACATTGAACTACAAGGACCAATCACCAGAGCACGAGCACGGTTAATAAATCAGCAGGTGAATTCGTTCCTAACTTCTTTTGTATGTAAGTTTGAGAATAGATTGCTATGTGATAATTTAATTGTTATTAGGAATAATGGAGAAGATCAACAAGTGAAGGAAAGAGGCCTTGGGAGGGTGGAGAACCAGCTGGGACATCCACAAGTTGATGGAAACAGTTTACAACTCAGACTCGAGTTCAACTCGGAGTCCAGGAGCAGTCCACCTTAAAACGGATGCCCAGGAGGCATACCGACCCCGTTTTCGACGTTCTACATATGCACGGAAAGAGGAGAAGATAAACTTTCCCATAGTTCTAGTCCCACCTCAAAATTCCTCCGGAGTCATTGGGAATCGTCGAAACAAGTTGAGTCCAGATATCTGTTCGGTGCTGCGCCACCGAATCGGGCCTTTGGGCCTTGTATCCCGTAAGAGTCCATTAGGGACGCGTATAATCGTGTTTTGGTCGAACCGTAGCCTATAAATACTGAAGCCTCTGGTCATATTAGGTTGGTTTTCTTAGATAAATAATATCGCCGTTCTACGGTTTGTGAGACCCCAACTTCGCGATTTCATATCGTGTCTTCGACGTTCTTGCTCGTGTTCACGGTTGCACTTGCAGGGATTAGCCTTCTTGACGAGGTCAAGCGTGTGCAGTGGAGCCGTAGTGTAGTGATTGCAGAGGTACTCGAACCGCTCCAGTGCCATGGATCATCAACGTCGAGTTCTCCACCCCAATCGACATACCTTTCGGAAGATCGGGCCTAAACCTACTCATCAATTGGTATCAGATTTCCAGGATGCCCGTGAGGTATCTTTGTTTTCCTTCCATTAGATAGATTTTTTTCGTACCTAGAGTCCACAGAAAAGCCACAAAAAAAATTAGATCGTTTTTACCGCTTCCCAGACTATAGTGCCTGCAATTTCGTTTTTCAGTTTGCATTGTTGAGTTTGCATTCGTGTGGTCGAGTCTTGTTGCTGGTTTAGCTTTGTGTTTTGGGTCCTAGTTATCGTATTTCGTCCTTGTTTTCTTTCTGTTCGACACCTATTCCACAATCCTTAAATAACAAACCGATCCACCACGTTCATCGGTTTGCCCTAGCTAGCCGCCTTGCGTGAACTCCTGCATCGCCAGCCCTAGATTAGGTGACAAACCTTTGTACCACTCATCCTTGAATCATTACACAACACCCCATTAGTTGCTGTGTGAATTACCGATTGTTTTCATTTCCGATTGCGAGTTCTGTTCTCAAACCGAGTTGAAATCAACATTCAAAAAAAAACATAACTCGGACAACCTACCTTAAAATGGCCATAACTTTGGCATACGGACTCGAAATCAGGCGATTTTTTTTTTCAAATTCATCTATGCAAAATTTCACATCCGATTTTCCGCCTCGTAAACGCTTTTGGCGAAATTAGATTGCCCAAATTCCCCTAGAAAGATAGGCTATCCAGCCTCCGAAGTTTCAGCAGGAATTTTAAAGAATCTTCTTGATTTTCTATAGGCCGCATATTACATCCAATTGAGCTGCAAATTTGTGTGCTTCATATCTTCGTGCTCCTGAGTAAAGAAAAAATATCAAAAAATTATTACAAAAAAGAAAAAAATATAGTGAAGAGCACGCATATTAAAGCAATTGGCCTATACTACTTGTGCTGTGATTGTTGGTTATATCATTCTATCTTCCTTTTGCCTTGCTACTTCCTTGTGTTGTACTAGACCCTAGAGCACTTGGTTGACCAGCAACAGTTTCCTGCATTGAATACTTATTCAACTTTGTTTACCTGTTAACGATTTTCTGCTTATTAGCCACCATATTGTGCCATCCAAGCTCCACCTTTCTCTTGAGCATAACAGGTACCTTTGCAATCACCCCACGCTTCATTGGGTTATCTCACCGTCCACACCACCTGCTGTGTCGGTAAGAACACTTGTAAGAGCGTGGTAAGATGCTTGAGCGAGAGAGATTGTTTCTTCCACCTTTCACATTGTCACTGTAGTTGATAGAGATAACATATTTTTTGTTGCCTTTTTTCCTACTAACAATGGCAGGAGAAGACGATGATAACGAGTGTGTTCAATATGCTGAGTTACGTGATATGATGAAGACCACGGAGGAGTCATTGGCGAACTTGACTCGCCAACTTGATGACCTTGCTCTTCGGATGAATACTTTTGAGGCTCGGTTGCCTCTCGCTGGAAGACAAGAAGAGAATGCTTATGATGAGCTGGAAGATCACAATAATTAGTCAAGACTGTCACTTTATCATCGAGGTATGGGAGGTAATAATCATAATAATTATAATCGTCCTCCTGATGATCCTTTTGCTAAAGTGAAATTTACTATACCCTCTTTTTCTAGTGCATATGATGCTGAGGCTTATCTTGATTGGGAGATGACAGTAGAGCAGAAATTTAATTCCCATCTTGTTCCTGAACAACATAGAGTTCGTCAAGCCACTAGTGAGTTTAAGGACTTTGCTATCATATGGTGGAATGAACTTGTTAAAACTAGAACTGATCCTCCAACATGGGATAGATTAAAGGAAGCTATGCGTGTTCGATTTGTTCCTCCATCTTTTCAGCGGGACCTTCACAAAAAATTGCAGCGCTTAGACCAAGGTAACATGTCTGTAGAGGAGTATTATCAAGAGTTACAAAAGGGTATGCTGCGTTGTGGGGTAGTAGAGGACATGGATGATAAAATAGCTCGTTTTTATGGGGGTTGAGGCATGAAATTCATGACATTGTTGATTACAAGGAATATGATACTGTTAACAGATTGTTTCAGCTTGCTATGTTGGCAGAAAAAGAATTGCAGGGCCGACAACAACAACAACAACGCACAAGGAGCAACTTCACGCCGCGTGCAGCGACTACACCATCCAAAACATCACCATCTTTGACCAACCGTGCAACGACTACACCATCCAATGGAGGCCAACGAACTATACCTGCTGCTCCACCTTCTCGCGTGCCGGAAGACAGCAAGGCGACATCATTCAAGCCTTGATCGTCCACTCCTTCTATGGGTCGTACTTCCGACATTAAGTGTCGCTGCCAGGGACTTTGTCATATGATGAGATATTGCTCGAGCAAACGGGCATACATAGCACGCAACGATGGTGGTATGATAGTACTTCAGATGTTGAAGATGAATATTCTCTTGCTACTGACTTTACAGATCCAAATGACGAACAAACTGAAGAAGAGGTACTTGGTACAGCGGCGACGGAGAACTATAGGAGCATCATTGTGCAGCGTGCCTTGAGCTCCAAAGTGGAGACCGACGACAAGCTACAACGACACAACCTCTACCACATGTTTCTCGTCGTCAAGGACTGTCGTGTACACACTATAATTGATGAAGGTAGCTGCAATAACTTGGTGAACACGGACGTCGTCAAGAAACTTGGTTTGACAACAAGTGCAAACCCTCATACGTACCACATTCAATGGTTCAACAACAGTGGTAAGGTTCGGGTAACACAAACAGCGAGAATATATTTTTCAATTGGTTCATACCATGATTTTGCTGATTTTGATGTTGTTCCTATGGATGCTTGTTCTCTTAATTGGGCCGTCCTTGGGAATTTTATACAGATGCTATTCATCATGGTAGAACCAATAAATATACTCTCATGCATAAGGGAAAGAAAATCACTTTGCTCCCCATGAATCCTGCTGAAATTGTGCATTTGAGCAGAGTAAACTTCGTGATGGCAAAGAAACAAAATTAGAATATGAAAAACAGTAAGTTATTAAGTTAAAATCACCATCGTTGCTCACAACTAAATCTGAACTTGCTGATTTATTCGATTCTAAGGGGATGTGCTATGCTTTAGTTTTGCAAAGAAGCCATGTTTTCACTTCATGAATTGTCTATTGCATTGCCCCCTACTGTTGCTAACCTTTTGCAGGAGTTTGAGGATGTGTTTCCCTGCGAGATACCCCCTGGTTTACCACCGATGAGAGGCATTGAACACAAGATCGATTTGATTCCAGGAGCAAGTTTGCCAAATCGTGCAGCATACAGGGTGAATCCATAGGAAACTAAGGAAATTCAGCGACAAGTCCAAGATCTTTTGTACCGCGGGTACATTCGTGAAAGCCTTAGCCCTTGTCCCGTTCCTGTTCTTTTGGTTCCTAAGAAAGATGGTAGTTGGCGCATGTGTGTTGATTGTCGAGCGATTAATAACATCACCATTTGATATCGTTATCCTATTCCTCGCTTAGATGACATGCTTGATGAATTGTGTGGTGCTATCATCTTCACAAAAATTGACTTGCGTAGTGGTTACCCCCAAATTAGAATGGCACTAGGAGATGAATGGAAAACTACATTTAAAACCAAGTTTGGACTTTATGAGTGATTAGTCATGCCTTTTGGTTTAACTAATGCACCCAACACCTTTATGCGATTAATGAACGAGGTTTTACGTGCTTTCACTGGACAATTTGTGGTGGTTTACTTTGATGATATCCTCATTTACAGCAAGTCATCTGATGAACATCTTGATCATTTACGTGCTGTTTTTACTATTTTGAGAGATGCACGTTTGTTTGGTAACCTCGAAAAGTGTGTCTTTTGCACCAATCGAGTCTCGTTTCTTGGCTATGTCATTTCCTCGCACGGAATTGAGATGGATGAGGCAAAAATTGAAGCAATCACTAGCTGGCCAGCCCCAACAACCGTCACACAGGTTCGTAGTTTTCTTGGTCTTGCAGATTTTTATCGGTGCTTTGTGCGGGATTTCAGCACCATTGCTGACAATCACCGAGTCCTTCTTCCAGCCATCCCACTTCCCGGAAGGGAATGTCTTCAAGTACTTCAAGGTACAATTCTTGCGCTTCACGAAGTAGTAGAAGCCATGTAACTCTTTCGACTTCCCAGTGGAGTAGACCGTTAAGAAGGTTCGGAAGATCTCAATGCAAAGCGGCACACCCACCCACATCTCACAAAAGTGGATGAAAGTCGCCACTAGTAGGAAGGAGTGGGGCCGAGGTGATGAAGCTGCAGACCGTAGAAGTTCAACAGCATCAATAGAAAGCTGGAGAAGGGTGGGATGAGTCTCACCATGGCAAACGTCGTGAAGTAGACAATCTCGCCGGCGCGTTGCTTCTTGAAGGGGAGCTTGCCGACGCGAAATGAGTTGTTGAAGGAGTCGCTTGACCACCCCATGTAGGTGCAGACCTTCGACAAATCTTCATCTTTCTTAATTCGGCTGCGAGGAAGACCCAACTCCATTGCCGCAAAGTGGAGCAGAGGTGGAGTAAGCAATTCAAAGGCGGAGAGCTCTAAGCGCAAGATCGAACAAAAGCGTAAAGAGTTCTCTCCCCGTGCAAGTTTCCCCCTTTAGTAAGCCTCTGCAACGCTTGGATGGAAACTGCGTCGGGATCAAAATCACATTCTCAAAAGTTACATCGTCGATGACACGGGGGCCCGGGACCACTTTGGTAAAAAGTTGTACCAGGTGAACCATTGTCATAATGGGAAGTTGGAACCCCCGAGAGCAGCGGCCTGATAGGGCTACCAAATTTATGCTGGGAACTGATACAAATTTTGTATTGGGAACGGGCGACCTTCAATTTCGTGAGATCTGCAAGCAAGGATCTCACTCACCATATCTATAAGGGCCACCTGGCCGTGGCATAACTCTTTGCCATCGCCTCAACCGCCCAGAAAAATACTTTGAAGCCATAGCACGAGAATCAAAGCTTGCCCCACCTTCGGTAGGATAACCTCACTCTGAGGGTCTCTCCCAGAGGTGGGCCCGAGGGCCACTGTCGGTACTCTGGATACCAGTTACTCTCTGATACCATACTTCTAACCTACGAGTTCCTATGTCCGAGTTGAAGACTTCTGAAGGCAACACGCATCTCGCAGCATTGGGCCCGCCTCCCTCATTTGGGTAGCTGTGGTGCTACCACGTGTCCTGCGGGGTCGGACCTACGACCTTCAACAGGGAAGCTCTGGTGCCGCCACGTGTCCAGTAGCCCCAGACCTAACCCCTAGTAGAGGGAAGCTCTGGTGTCGCCACGTGTCAAGTGGCTCCGGACCTGCCTCCCCATAGAGGGAAGCTCCGGAGCTGCCACCTGTAAAACCGCTAGACCTAAGTTAGCAACAGGAAGACCAAAGGATCTCCAACGGTGCGGTCATTCAAGAGGCTATTAAACAGCCGTTACAAGACCTGGTTAATGCATCATTAATGCCATATTAATGATGCACAATCAGGAGGCTATCAGGACTAGTAATGCTGCCACTAAGGCACATTATCACACTGTTAATCGCCCATAACATTAGTAGATTGTGTGCAGGGTGTTAATGACAGCCGGGGCCACTTGTCAGGGCAGGCATACACTGTAACGGCCAGTCCTCTGCATATAAAAGGGTTGCGCTGCACGGTAGAAGGGACCTAAGCTGATATGCATACAAGCAACCTCAGACACTCGCCACACATTCATACAATCAACAACCACCCCATGGCGTAGGGTATTATGCTCAGGTGGTCCAAACCACGAAAAACTCCTATGTCATCATCTTGTTCGTGATCTTATGCGTGCCTTATCCGAATACAAACCTCTGCGGACTACACTTTAGAAGTACCGGGGGAAGTGTCATTGCTACACTTTGACAGTAGGCTTTAGTGTGAGAAAACTCATGATCTTGGAGGAGGTTGTAGGCTTGGTGTTGAACGTCATGCTCCAAGTTGAGGTCGTCGTCATTGAAAATGTGGAGTGGAGCACAACCTTCCTCCATTGGGACATCATCTTGCAAACCGCCCCATCGTGGACTTCGTATAGGCTCGAAGAAGAGATGCAAGCTTGAGTCTGTAACATGGCTTGAGCTTGATGAAGCTCCCTTCCTCTTCCCAAACAACCTCTTCATTCCCCTTCTTCATGACTACGCAACTTGAGAAAAAACGACAAAACAAACTCAAAACATGTTATGTTAGTGAAAACAAAATGAAAACCGTCGACAAGTTTCTTTGCAAAGCTTGAGAACAACTTGAAAATGCAAATGCAAATGGGAATGAAAGCAAATATCTTTGGATTTGATTTTGAATCTGAGAGAAGTGCTTCAATGAAGAGCAAAACAATTTTGAGCAAGTGATGAGTGAGTCGTGGAGATGAAAATGGAGTGAAGTGTGAAGCAACACACTCACCCGGACATGTATAAATAGTGTAGCACCTCCCAACAGTCACAAGAAAAGAGAATAGGGAGGGCCAAAATGGCACCCCCCAAGTCGGCCGACTAGGGGGTTTGGCCAACTAAACAGTTGTCCCCCCCCTCCCCCCCCCCCCCCCCCCCCCCCCGTCCCTCTTTTGGCAACTAGTTCCCCAAAGGCTAATTTCTAGCTGTTGGGTGAATCAACCACAAATTTGCTCTGAAAAATTTGTATTTTCAAATAAAACTTTCTCAAATCCAACATTTTTTGTATTTCAAAAAAAAAAGAAAAAAATCTATGTTGAGTATACAAAAATTTTCAACTCCCTTTGGAAAAATCAAGCATGCTGTGGAAAATGCAAAAATTCTAATGGGAAAGATAAAATGATGTTGTAAAAAGGAAAATTGAGATAACTACCAAATTAACCTATTGGCGAGGTCTTACCAAAAAATATGATGGGATGGATTTTTTCCGTATTGTCAAACTTCAATATCCAGCCTTCAGCCTTAGAGAAGTAGACTCGGACGGCACGGCTTGCTTCTTCTGCCATTTTTTTCTTAGCGGTTCAGTGGAATTGGGTCGTACATATGGCCCTGCTTCTCCGTCTTCTTTTAAATGTCATCGTGTCAAGTTGAATGGCCATGCTTCTCCCGCCATTTTTTTCTTAGCGGTTTAGTGCAGCCATCCTCAACACGCTTTCAGAAAAGAAGAAGGACCCATGACACCCCACTATATCCTGTTCAATTGGGACACAACACTTTGACAAGGAACTTTGTGACCTTGGTGTAAGTGTTAGTATCATGCTAAAGGTGGTCTTCGACAAGCTCAACTTCACTATGTTGTCTCCAATGCCAATGCAGCATCATCTGGACGATTCATTGGTCCACTGCCCCGCGGGTATTGCCAAAGTTATTCTGATGAGAATCTTGAACTGTTTCGTACTCGTGAACTTTGTGGTGCTCGACAAGGAGGTCGAAAAGGAAACTCCGCTCATTCTTGGGTACTAGCATCTCATCTATCAATGGCACATTGATGTGGATCTTCTGGTTGAATTCAACAAAGCGATTGAATTTCTCATCCATAGTTGGCTTCCAATTTCATTGAGGGAATGGCATCAAGGTTTTATCCTCAAACTACCTTGCCATTCTCTCATTAAGTTGTTCTCCCTTGCAAGAAGGGATTCCCTCTTTGTTTTTGTCAATTGTTATCTCCTCTTGAGTGGGGTACGATGGGTTACAAGTGGTCTTTTCACCCCTCATGGCAACTACACTCACATTTTCATAGGGAGCTCAGGCTGCCCTCGAATCTTTCCATTCTACAATGGAGGGACAACGACTGCCACTTGAGCTAACTGAGCCTCCAACATCTTGTTGAGGCTCAACTAGTTCTTGAAGGCAGAGGACAACCCTTCGATCTTGGCATTGATGTTTCTAGGCCTTGTCACTAGCTAACAACTTATTGGATAGATCATCGTTGATCTTGAGTTAGCTAATGGCAAGTTCCTTTAAGTTGGGATGATCTCCATTGCCATTGTTGTTGTTGTAGCCCTTTTCAAAAAAAGGGCGTGGTTGGCCTCACTCTTGACCTTTTGGAGTACAGCTATTGTTGAAGTTTCCATTGTTGGCCAAGTATAAAGCAGCCTCACGGGTCTCAGGGCAGTCACTCCCCATGTGACCCACGTTGCCACATACCTTACATGTCATGTGAGTGTATAAGGCTTTGGTAGTACCAAATATATATTGAATGTGGCCTAGAAGGGGGTGAATAGGCCTTTTTTGAAATTTAGCCCGTACCTGCAACACTCAACAAACTCATCAAATCCCGAGATATCGGACTAGTCCGGTAGAGTGCAGACTAGTCTGGTGCATGCGGACTAGATTGATAAAGTTCGATCAATGATTTCAATACAAGCACAGTACACGGCGGAATATAGTATGTAACTTGCAAGTATTGAGTCAATGAAACCAAGTATAATGCAAACCAATTCTTGTTTCAAAGTTTTAACGTAGGTTATGCAAGATTGACAAAACCCTAGAATGTAATATCAAACTTAAGAACAAGTTTGACACAAGACTTTATCCCGTGGTTCGGTTCCCACAGAGGCAACCTACATCCACGTTGAGGAGCCCACGAAAGGACCGGGTCTTCACTGACCCTAACCTCGCCGAATCGCCATGAAGGCCAATTCTTCTTCCACTATCATGAACGGGCAAATCACCAAGTTCAAGGGGCCTTCTCACAGGTTGAGGGCTCCCCAACATTACAATTCAAACACCACCAAGAACACACTTGCAAGATAAACAATGAAACAACAGGAGTGTAATAGAGATCAAACCCAAGAGCTCAAACGTGTGGAATTGTGTCTCTCCTTTGATCCAAAGTGAATCCCCAAGGGATTGATCTTTCTTGCATTGGATTGCGTGGAGAGATGAGTTTTCTATGCTTTTGGAGGGTATGACAGCGCAGGGGGTCGAGAGTGATGATAGTTGGGCCGTGCACATCTATTTATATTAGGGTTTTCAAAAGTTACCGTTAGGGTTTCGAGGGTCCGGACTAGTCCGTGGTGGAGTCCGGACTAGTCCGGTGTGTGACGTGCAGGAAACCCTAAGTGTCTAGGAATATCGGAGTTGTTCGGCTAGGAGCGGACTTGTCCAATTTTAGTTAGAAAGGTTTTCAGACTTGTCCATGGTGATATCAGACTAGTTCGGTGTGGTGATACCCTTAGTTAGTAGACGAAAAGTCCGCACTTGGAGGACATGTCCGATTTTAGTCAAAGGGATTATCGGACTAGTTCGGTGCGGACAAGTCCGCACTAGCTGGACTTGTCTGAACCTATACAGAGAACATATCAGACTAGTCCGGTGTATATCGGACTAGTCTGTTTTTCCTGTGAAATGTGAAGTGTGTGAGGATTTCTTTTGTGCCTGAGCTCTTGGGATGTGTTACACTAACACACTCCCTACACAATGATGTATTCTATTTAGTTCTTGAGCTCTTTTCCAAATTGATCCTCATTCTCCTTTCTTTTTGGCGCTTTCTTCATTCTTTCATTAAAATATGTGCTCATCTCAATAGTGTGGTTAATATCTCATTTGTTTGTCATAAATAAACCAAAACCCACAAGGGATACATAGATGCACTTTCAATCTCCCCCTTTTTGGTGATTGGTGACAACCAATTGAGATTTCACAAAATATGATCAAAATACACAATTTTCATAAAGTGTGCACATATGAGTTAGGTACAAGTTAAGCAATGAAAACATGGGTCATATGTTCACTCTTTATGGTGGGATGCAAAACTAAGTGTGTGTGAGCAGTAATCATGATGACAGTGAAATAATTGACATCAATTTATCAATAACAAGCATATATTTCATTTTTAGAGCAAAATCACAAATTTCATAAATATGAGCATAAATAGTTCATAGCATTGTATCACAAGACCAAAAGAATCAAAAGAGCATAATGTGAAGTCTTACAACCCAAAAGAGAAAAAAAAATGCATAAATGAAGCTCTCATATCTCAACCTATAGCTAAGACCTAGAGACTCCCCCTCAATCTCTCCCCCTTTGGCATCAAGACACCAAAAAGAAGGAGAGGATGGATCTAAGATGTTCAGTCCTTGCTGTCGGTCCTCTCATCATCTTCATCTTCATTCTTGGGCTGAGGGGGAGGAGGAGGAGGAGGAGCGTATCCACTCGAACCCCCAATGCCAAAGTAAGCAAGCTCAGAGGGAGTCAAAGGCCCGAGCTCGGTGAAATCCGAGGCTGAATCTTAAGTAATGACTGAAGATCCAATGGGATCGATCTCCAGCTTCTGGCAAATGTGTTTGACATTTTCTTTGACATACCGCATATCAGCTTTCCTGGCCTTGTTCAGCTTGTGAGAGTTCACTTCTGCCTTCTTGCATGAGGCAAAGATTGTTGCAAAGTACTTCAAGATTCCACTAGGAGACCCTTTTTGGGGAGGGGCCCTAGTGGTGGGAGTAGTCCTCTCATCCTCTCGAGCTCTCCTTGGTGCCTCTTCACTAGACACCAGAGAAGGAGAAGCTTGAACTGTGGCTTGACGAGGCTTTTGGGACCTTAGAGGGGTGTGCTCCACATCCTTTACGAACTCGATCCCTGTGACCTTCTCAATCATGAACATCAAGTAGGGTGCGTAGCCACAGGATCTGTTAGGAGTGCAGGAGATGTTCACCATGTCATTCCATATGTAGTCAAAGACATCAAACTTCCTGTCTTTGCTTATCACCTTCATAAGTGTCCTTAGATAGCCTTGGACACTCCCTGCATCCCCATCCTTCGGGGGCAACGGTCTTCCTCAAGACCCTATTGAGGACCACAAAGAATGGCTTCATATTCTTGGTGGAAGGAGGGTTGAAAGTCGAGCGGGTGTCATAAAGAAACTTCATTTTGTCCTTCTCAAGGACACCAATGTTGTGAATGATCAAGTTGTTGTTGCTGGAGCTATCAAGATGTAGCAGCCTTGCAAATTCGTCATAGGTAATGGTGTACTTAGATCCATGAGTCATCCAAGTCACCCGTTCTTCCTCATCACTTGCAAAGTAGCATGTAGCATAGGCCTGAGCAATGACTTCATCGTTCCAATTGTTTCAGAAAGCAAACAGATCCTTCAATCCATGCCTCTCCACTGCTTGAACTACTTCATCAAAGGCTGAGCAGCTTTTCCTTTCAAAGTGCACCCAATCAATCCATTGGATGCGCACCACTAGAGTCTTCATTGTGAGGTACACGGACTTGTAGAAGTCCGCATGGAAGTTGCTCCAGAATCTTCCATCGGCCGCCTGCTTGGACCAGCTGTAGCAGTCCACATTTCTGAATTTGGAAGCCATGTTGCTTCCCTTGTCATTGAACCTCTCCTCGGAGGGATCCCCAGGTCCCTTGCTTTGGAGCTATCATCTTGAGAGGGTTAATTGGGCCCGTGGCAATCCCTTTGCCCTTGCCCTTAGCTTGGCGAGCAGCCGCCGAGCTAGGGCCAGCACTTACTGAAGCCTTGGAGACAGGCTTCTTGGCAAGGACCTTGCTTCGAGCCTGAGGCGGAGATGGTGCCGGCTCGGATGGGCGCTCTTGGCGCTTCTTGCCTTGGCCCGTCGAGGGCCGAAGCAAAACTTCTTGGTCCATCTTAGCCTCGAAATCGAAGATCTCGTCATTTGAGCTCGACATTGTCCTGAGAATGGATTACACAAGGTATGGATGAGAATTGATGGCAAGGAATTGCATTGAGGAATGAGAAATTAGGGTTGAGTTCAGACAAAAATCGGACTTCTCCGGTGTACAGGTACGGACTAGTCCGGGTGACCGGACTTGTCCGTACATGGACTGGACTAGTCTGGTGTTCATCACCTCAAACCCTAACTAGATGGCCAATGGTGTTGCTCAATGCAATAATGGCTCAACATCAATGTAATACATCAAGGAAGCATGTATTAGGTGAAAGGAACTAAGCTATTTGATCAACAATGAAGGAAATCAAGATTTCTAGGGTTTGGGAGGAAATTTTACCAAAATTCCTCGATTCTTGGAGATGGAGGGGTTGAAGGAGCGGACAAGTCCATGGTCTTCAATCCCTATGCAATGGAGGTCATTTTCCACACAAACTTGGAGAGTTTTGATGGAGGAATCGCCAAATAGCCGTGGGGAGCTCGAGCAAGGAGAGAGAGCATGAGGCAAGTTGTGAGGACGAAGAAGATTAGGTCTTGGCGGCGGCTAGGGTTATGGATTCAAAAAATCGGACTTGTCCAAAAATAATCGGACTAGTCCGAACTCTTCCAAAGCCTAAATTGGACTAGTCCGTTGTCTGGCGAACTAGTCCGGAGTACTGTACACTCTGCGTACTAGTCTGCAGGAGCGGACTAGTCCGGGTAACCACGCACTAGTCCGTGGTCACAAGAACATAAATGCCTAGCCCATTTGTATATATTCAAAGGTACTTATTAAGAAAATAGGGGGGCAAAGCAAATCAAATAATCTTGATGAATATAATCAGTAAGCATACAACATTCAAGCAATGACCATAATTCATCAAGATCAAGTAGTTGAAATAGTTTTTGGAGAAAATGGAGAAAGATGATTTTCGCAACTCAAACAATATATTTTGAAGAGTCCATACAGGTATGCAAGTTTTCAAGTCACATTCTGAGCATCAAGGATATTTAGTTCATTTCGGAGCTCGCAAAAACGTTTTTCATCAAGTGGCTTGGTAAATATATCGGCTAGTTGCTTTTCGGTGTTCACATAGGAAATAGCTATGTCTCCTTTCATTGAGTGGCCTCTCAAAAAGTGATGCCGGATGTCTATGTGTTTAGTTCAAGAGTGTTCAACTGGATTATGAACAATTTTGATGGCACTCTTATTATCACACAAGAGTGAAATACGGCTCATATTGTAACCGTAATCCCTTAAGAGTTTGTCGCATCCAAAGGAGTTGTGCACAACAACTCTCGGCTGCAACATACTCTGCTTCGGCCTTGGATATGGCAATGGAATTTTGTTTCTTGGAGGACCAAGACACCAGGGATCTACCTAGGAATTGGCAGGTGCCGAAGGTACGTTTTCTATCTACTTTGCATCCAGCATAGTCTGCATCAAAGTATCCAATGAGATTGAACTTGGAACCTTTGGGGTACCAAAGGCCTAGGTTGGGTGTATGAACCAAATATCTCAAGATCCTTTTAACGGTTGTCAAGTGACACTCCTTGGGATTGGCTTGAAATCTCGCACACAAACATACACTCAACATAATATTAGGCCTAGATGCACATAGGTAAAGTAAGGATCCAATCATAGAGCAATATACCTTTTGATCCACGCTTGGTCCATCTTCATTGAGATCCAAGTGTCCATTAGTTGCCATGGGAGTCTTGATAGGCGTCGCCTTGTCCATCCCAAACTTCTTGAGTATGTCTTGAGTGTACTTGGTTCGGCTTATGAATGTCCCTTCCTTTTGTTGTCTCACTTGGAGTCCCAAGAAGTACTTCAGCTCTCCCATCATAGACATCTCAAACCTATATGTCATAATTTTACTAAATTCTTCACAAAAGGATTTGTTAGTTGAACCAAAGATAATGTCATCGACATAGATTTGACAAATAAAAAGATCATTGTCGAAGTGTTTCGTAAATAATGTATAATCTGCTTTTCCAATCTTGAAACCATTTTCAATTAAGAAATCTCTAAGACACTCATACCAAGCTCTAGGAGTTTGTTTGAGGCTGTAGAGTGACTTATGCAGTTTAAAGACGTGGTTGGAGAACTCTTTATCTTCAAATCGGGGAGGTTGCTCCACGTACACCTCCTCCTTTATTGGACCGTTGGGGAAGGCGCTTTTCACATCCATTTGGTAGAGATTGGAATCATGGTGAGTAGCATATGCAAGCAATATTTTAATTGATTCAAGTCTAGCTACGGGAGCAAAGGTTTCATCGAAATCCAAACCTTTGACCTGTGAATACCCTTTGTCCACAAGTCGTGCTTTGTTCCTTGTCGCCACCCTGTGTTCGTCTTGTTTGTTGCGGAAGACCCATTTGGTACCGACGACGTTCGCGTTAGGTCTTTCAACGAGTTCCCACACCTCGCTCCATTTGAAGTTGTTCAGTTCTTCTTGCATCGCTACCACCCAGTCCGGATCTTTCAATGCATCCTCAATCCCGTGTGGTTCCAAAAAGGACACAAAAGAGTAATGCTTACAAAAGTTAGCTATGCGGGATCTAGTTGTTACTCCCTTTTGGATGTCACCGATGATGTTGTCGATTGGGTGATCTCTTTGGACGCATTGGTGTACTCTTGGGTGTGGCACTTGCGGTCTTGTATCTTCATGATCTTCTTCTTCTCCCCCAAGATGGTTGCCCTCATTGACTTGTTGATCATCTTCGTCTTCTTGAGGTTGATCTTGTGTGGAAGCTCCCCCTTCATCATCGGCCTCCACTTGTGGTTCATCTTCCTCATGCAAATGTGGATGTGGCTCTTGTGGTCGAGCATCGCCCAACACCATTCTTCTCAATGTTTGACAAGGAGCTTCTTCTCTATCTAGCACACATGGATCAACTTGCTCCTTTTGAGAGCCGTTAGTTTCATCGAACACTACGTCACGTGCTACAGCCACAAGTCCGAAGACTTTGTTGAAGACACGATAGGCATAAGTGTTCGAGTCATAGCCAAGCAAGAAACCTTCATCGGACTTCGAAGCAAACTTTGAAGTCATCGGCTTCTTGTTCAAAAAATAGCATTTAAAACCAAAGACTCAAAAATAAGGAATATTTGGCTTGTTACCCGTGAGTAACTTATATGATGTCTTCTTGAGTAGTCGATGAAGGTAGAGTCAGCTTATGGCGTGGCAAGCGGTGTTAACCGCTTCCGCCCAAAACCGATCCGAGGTCTTGTATTCATCGAGCATTGCTCTCGCCATCTCTATGAGATTTCGATTCTTCCTTTTGGCAACTCCGTTTTGTTGAGGGGAATAAGGTGCTGAAAACTCATGCTTTATCCCTTCTTCGTCTAGGTACTCCTCAACTTGAGTGTTCTTGAACTCCATGCCGTTGTCTCTTCGAATGTTCTTGATCGTCAATGAGAACTCATTTTGAGCACGCTTGAAAAACTTCTTCAGGGTTCCTTGAGTCTCTGTCTTATCATGCAAAAAGAAAACCCAAGTGAAGCGCGAAAAGTCATCAACAATTACTAAGCCATATTTGTTACTGTTGATGCTTATGTAAGCAATTAGACCGAATAAATCCATGTGAAGCAGCTCGAGCGGCTTGTTGTAGTCATGACGTTCTTCATGAAATGAGGTGCTCACCCTTGCTTCCCGGCTTGGCACACGCTACGAGGCATGTCTTTCTCAAAAACAACATCCTTCAAACCTCGGATGTGATCACCCTTGAGGAGTTTTTGAAGATTCCTCAAACCAACATGCGCTAGCCGTCTATGCCACAGCCAACCCATGTTGGTCTTTGCAATCAAGCATGTGTCAAGTTTGGCTTTATCTTTGTTGAAGTCAACAAGGTAAAGCTTTCCCTTCAACACACCCTTGAATTCAGTGGAACCATCACCCCTTCTAGAGACGGTCACACCCTCATTAGTAAACAAGCAATTATAACCTTTGTCACATAATTGAGATATGGACAGCAGGTTATAATCTAAGGAATCGACATGTAACATATGAGAAAGAGTATGTTGAGACGATATAGCAATTTTACCGGTACCGAGCACCTTTCCTTGACTATTGTCTCCAAAATAGATCTCCTCGCTTGGATCCTCATTTTCTTCATACTCAATGAACCTCCTTCTTTCTCCGGTCATATGGTTAGTGCAACCACTGTCTAGCACCCATTTCGATCCAACGGAGGAATAGGCCTTTTGTTTACCTTCCTTTGTTATGAAGCAGGTGTCGTTGCCCTTCCATGCACCGGGATTTGGGAAGAGGGTGGACTTCTTAGTTGCCTTCTCGATGGCTATGCTGGCTATCTCCTCTTCCTCTTCGGAAGAGGACTCATCATTTGTGTCCCACTCCTTTCCTACATACGCTTGTCCAACTTGCTTCTTCTTCTTGATGAATTTCTTGGGTTCAGGTCTTGTTTTCTTCTTGTTTTCTTCATATGGGCAATCAACTATAAAGTGGTCATATTCACCACAATTATAGCATGCCCGCCTCAACTTTGCTCTTGACTTCTCTTTGTATTTTCCTTCACTTGACTTTCCCCCTTGTATTTTCTTCATCATTTTCTTGAATCTCTTCATAAAGAGGATCATGTCCTCTTCGTTAATGTCGCTGCTCTCGTCATCACTGTCCTCTTCTTGTTGAGCTTCTCGAGCTTCTTTAGACAAGGGCTTGCAAGTGGACTTCAAAGCGACCCCTTTCTTCTTTGCCGAGGTGAGGTCGACAATCTCCTTGACATGCTTTGCCTGCTTTTCCATCATCTCGAAATTGATGATTTTCCCAAGCAGCTCATCCGGGGTCATTTTCTTGTACCCGGGGCTTTCTCTAATCATCGAGCATAAGGTGACGTTGCGAGGCATGAAAGCTCTAAGGATGAGCTTCACCACCTCGTGATCATTCCACTTCTTGCTTTCATATGCTCGAACCTTGTTGATGAGTGTATTTAACCGGCTGTACATGTCTTGTGGCGAATCATCTTATTCTATGGCGAATCTTCCCAATTCGCCTTCATGTGCAGTTTGCAATGTATCCCAGATTTCTTTTGCAATCTCTAGCCCATCTACCTTGGTGAACTCGTCCCGACTTAGAGAGGATGTAATCACCGCTGCAGCTTGAGCATTCTGATGAATTGCTTGCTCTTGGCTTGGGGTTAGCTCTTCATCGTTGTCCAGGATATCTATTCCTGTACACACAGTGTGCCATAAACTGGGATTGAGTGAGATTAAGTGCATTTTCTTGTTATGCCTCCACATTGAGTAGTCATTGCCATCGAAGTGTGGGACTTTTACTAGAGGAATAGATAAGTAATGGTTATTGTTAGAATTAAGACGATCGTAGTTAAATAGAAATTGGGAGTAGTCAGTGTGACTACCCCCTTCTTCTTCTTCTCGTCCTGGACCTTTGCTTTCCCTTTCGAGAGAGCTTTCTTCCTTAGGAGCGCCTTGAGTTCAAGCATCTCCTCATCGTCATCCTCGAAGTCCTGGATGGCATCGAGGAGCTTCTCCAATTTTTCAGCTTTTTCGTCTTCAACCTTCTCTTGGTTAAGACTCTTGTGCACAACCTTCATGTCTGACATGTTCTCTTCGAGCGATTAGTCTCTTGCGAAGAAACTTGCTCTGATACCAATTGAATGTGTCCTAAAGGGGGGTGAATAGGCCTTTTTGAAATTTAGTCGGAACCTGCAGCACTCAACAAACTGATCAAATCCCGAGATATCGGACTAGTCCGGTAGAGTGCGGATTAGTCCGGTGGGTGCGGACTAGATTGATCAAGTTTGATCAATGATTTCAATACAAGCACAATATGCAACGGAATATAGTATATAATTTGCAAGTATTGAGTCAATGAAACCAAGTATAATGCAAACCAATTCTTGTTTCAAAGTTTTAACGTAGGTTATGCAAGATTGACAAAACCCTAGAATGTAATATGAAAATTAAGAACAAGTTTGACACAAGACTTTATACCGTGGTTCGATTCCCACAGAGGCAACCTACATCCACGTTGAGGAGCCCACGAAAGGACCGGGTCTTCACTGACCCTAACCTCGTCGAATTGCCACGAAGGCCAATTCTTCTTCCACTATCACGAACGGGAAAATTACCAAGTTCAAGGGGGCATTCTCACAGGTTGAGGGCTCCCCAAGATTACAATTCAAACACCACCAAAAGCACACTCGTAAGATCAACAATGAAACACTAGGAGTGTGTTAGAGATCAAACCCAAGAGCTCAAACGTGTGGTATCGTGTCTCTCCTTTGATCCAAAGTGAATCCTCAAGGGATTGATCTTTCTTGCATTGGATTGCATGGAGAGATGTGTTTTCTAAGCTCTTGGAGAGTGTGACGGCGCAGGTGGTCGAGAGAGATGATAGTTGTGCCGTGCACATCTATTTATATTAGGGTTTTAAAAGTTACGGTTAGGGTTTTGAGGATCCAGACTAGTCTGTGGTGGAGTCCAGACTAGTCTGGTGTGTGACGTGTAGGAAACCCTAATTGTCCAAGAATATCGGACTTGTCCGGCTAGGAGCAGACTTGTCCGATTTTAGTCAGAAAGGTTTTCGGACTTGTCCGTTTTATATCGGACTAGTCCGGTGTGGTGATACCCTTACTGAGTAGAGGGCAAGTCCGCACTTGGAGGACTTGTCCGATTTTAGTCAAAGGCATTATCGGACTAGTCCAGACATTATCGTACTAGTCTGGTGCGGACAAGTCCGCACTGGCTGGACTTGTCCGAACCTATATAGAGAGGATATTGGACTAGTCCGGTGTATATCGGTGTAAGGATCGAATGCCCAAGAGGAGGGGGGGGTGAATTGGCTTCTTTTCAAAAATTAAAGCAATAAACACTTAATTACTAAAAGCCCAATTCCCTATGCAAACAACCTATGCATTCAAGTGAATAGTAACTTTGCGGTATATGAAATGCATAAGTGTAAGGGGAGAGGAAGAAAGCGCAAACTCCCGAGGAGACACGAAGACACGGAGATTTATCCCGTGGTTCGGCAAGATCGTCAAGATCTTCCAACATCCACGTTGTGGCACCCACCAAAGGGTATAGCCACTCCCAAGTCACCGAGAGCAGGGATCTTCACTATACTTCTCCGTTTGCCAACCTCGGCAAGGTGGAGCTCAGTCCTTGTACAAGTTGGATCCTCTGGGCTTCCACAACCGTCTTGACAAGCTCCAGAAGGCTCTCTCCAATACAATCACGAAGGGACACTCCCTTACAGCTCTCACTACACTAGAGACTCCAATCACCAAGAATGGAAGCACACAAGCACTATCTCTAGCAAGTTCTAGCCTATCTCTTGGTGTGCAAGTGGTGTAAATGATGTAGAAGTGGTAGCTCAACGTCTTGAATGCTTGAGAATGTGTAGAGTAGCTCTGCTTGTCAAGACTTATCGATTAGACTGGTTGAAGGGGTATAAATAGCCAGCCTCCACGAAATAGCCGTTGGAAAAGTAGGCTGACATCACTGTTGTGCGAACACCGGATGATCCGATGTTCCCCCTTCAGTTGTCATCGGGCGAATCCAAATTAGCTTATGTCATTGTGTCAGATATGACCGTTGATAGACCGATGTTACACTTGTCTCATCATCGGATGATCCGGTGGCACTTCATCTAGATTTGGTTCAAAATTAATGCTTACTGGAGTGATTGACCGATGTGTTTATAGTTGTACATCGAATGGTCCGGTGTTACACTTGGTCCAGGGAGATTGCTTACTGTACTGATGGACTGATGTAACATTCCCTTCATCATCGGATGATCCGGTGAGTACTTAGTTCTGAGGTCTTCTTCTTCTGCTAAACCAACTCGACCGATGTATTGTTTTATGGAAACATCGGTTGATCCAGTGAGTTGATTTTGTCTGCTTCAAGTTGTTCTAAGTGATTATTTTGGAATTTTGTCGAGTGACCTCTTCTATATTGGTTTGAAACATTCTTTTGATGATAACCAAGTCTTGGGTGTTGTCAATTTCGGTTGAATGATTTTGACATATGAGCTTTTTCTTCTAATCTTCATAAAAATCGATTGACCTCGTGAAATAGTTTGTTTAGGGGTCTCCAATTATATCCAATGCGTAGTAGATGATATACATGTAGAGTTCATTAAGCGTGATGAGTAATATGAGAGACCTTGCATCCATAGATTCATTAGTAATATCCAACGGTTGTCATTAATCACCAAAACCATACCTCATGGGGGCCTAGATGCTTTCAATCGGAGTAGTTCGTTTTTCCTGTGAAATTTGAAGTGTGTGAGGATTTCTTTTGTGCTTGAGCTCTTGGGATGTGTTACACTAGCACACTCCCTACACAATGATGTATTCTGTGTAGTTCTTGAGCTCTTTTCCAAATTGATCCTCATTCTCCTTTCTTTTTGGCGCTTTCTTTATTCTTTCATTAAAATCTACGCTCATCTCAATAGTGTGGTTAGGATCTCATTTGTTTGTCATAAATCAACCAAAACCCACAAGGGATACCTAGATGCACTTTCATATATCCATTTGCTTGGCAGTACAATTTCTTCATCAGGAGATCAATCTTAGCAGCGATCATGTCCACCTCTTTCAAGGTGTGCATGCCTCGCTATTGGGGTTGGAGACGCTCATCGTTCCAACCCATGTTGGAAACCATCTTATCAATTAATTCTATGGATATTGTGAGTGAGAAGAAAGAACCTCCAGCAGTAGCATCTACATGATCATGGGCTGACGGAGTCAACCCATTGTAGAAGTTTCGGATGATGAACCAATCATCCATCCCATGGTGGGGACATGCCAGGATGTACTCCTGAAGCCTTTCCCAAGACTCGGGAATGGATTCCTTGGGCTCTTGCTGCAAGCTTGAAATTCTTCCACATAGGGCATTGGTTTTGCAACGAAGATAATTTGGCGAGGAATGTCGTATAACACTTTTCCAAGTGTTTATAGCACTTTAGTTCGCGTAGAGCCACTACTTCGCTCTACCAAGGTGGGAGAACAGAAACAATCAAAGACGGATGGCACCTGCAGTGACATCCTTGACTTGAAAGTGCTACAAATCTCTAGGAATTGTTGTAGATGAGCACTTGAATCGTCGTTGAATTTCCCATAAAGGGGATTAGCCTGCACCATAGTGATTAGGCCGGTATTAATTTCAAGGTCCACATCTCCCACATTGACGTTGGACCTAGTGGGCATATTGTCAACAGAGGGAGTCGAAAACTCGCCTAGTGTCTCCTGGGCCACTGGCTTGTAGCTGATAATGTGGAGACGGCGGCCTAGCTTGCGTACAAGATTATCTGAGGTGGAACAACACGAGGTCAAACTCTTCTCAGTAGTGATTCAGGATCTTCAACATAGTTTGTTGGCAAACAGAAACTGGTCATACACTACCCTAATTTCATATCAAAAGAATGCAAAACAAAGCAAGGTTATACTACTAAAAACCTACTAGTGTCTTATCTACCACATGATCATGCAAAGATTTTGTGCCTTCCCCGCCATTGCGACAGAAATGCTTGTTGGTATTTCTTAACGTCTAGAGTTCATCCTAGCAATTAATGCTACATATGCAGTTGGCACTAGTCTAACCTAAGTGTAGGATCAAAGAGCAAGTGAAAATCTACTAGAGGGGGGTGAATGGAAGATTAAAAACTTCTGAGCGGAAGTTATGAAAAGTCCTCTATAGAAAACTAATCTGATAAGGAAACTGTGTGAATGACTGATCTAGATGAGTTTAATTGTGACAAAACTAGTATAGATTGTACATAATCATGTTACGGAGACACCATAACAATAATCACGATAAATCGTCGAGTAAAAGTCAAGTTATGACCAAACCCTAAGTGAAAGTCAGTTTCTTCTTACAAAGAGCAAACAGATCTACTACGCTGCAAAGAAACTCATGTAACTCAAAAACCACAAATCTAATGACCATGAAATTTTCACAAATGATAGATAATTGAGTTGTGAAGAGAATGCAAGAATAATCACGTCAATTGGAGTATTAAAACGCGAGTTACGACCAAAACACCAAAGGAAGGTCAGGCAGCGCAGAAACTCGGCAAGAAAGACTTGACGAAAACAAGTCAGACAAACAAGACACAAAAGCTCCTATAAACAATGAAATTTTATTCAAAGAAACAGAATAGGAACAGCCTAATGTCATCTTACCACGAGCTCTAGCCTCCCTTGCTTATATAACCAGCCCTTAGACCAACTCAATCCTAACTAGGACTCTAATCCTACTCAGTTTGAACCAAAACTCTCCATAAACAAACCATAACCACCTAAGCCACAGCTTGAGGCATAATCCAACCAGTTAGACCTCTCCAGCCTTATCTTCATGACCATTTCTCTTCATCACACCTTGGAACAATGTACCCACATCCATGCACCCCTTGCATACATGTAAACACTTTCCAACGACGTCCAAAATACCTTTGTATACATTGTTCTTGACCCAAACATGTTGCGTGACCTCCCGGTCAACACAACCACAATTCCTCCCGAACTTGGTGGTTGAACCTTATCTTTTCCCTAAGACTAGTTCAATGGATACCGTCACCAACCATGTCTTGACCTCAAGTGACACCTGCACATGAAAAAACAACCAATCTTTGCGAGCCCAATTCCTCGACTTGACTTTTGTTAGTCCAAAAAACACAAGACCTTATGTGAGCTCCTCACATAAGCATGTTGCAAACAATAGCAAAATGATATCAGCCATAACACATCAAAAACTTAGTAAGATAATACTAAGCAAACATTCCATAAGTCAAAAAGCAAGTTTGAAACATTGCAACTTAAAAACAGATCCGCCGCATGATTATTTCAGCAAATAAAATTATCAAATAGACCAAAAGCAGTGCTGGAATGTAAAGGATAAAGATTGGACATTCCAATCCCAAACTCACGTGCAAATCACGTGTCCGAAAGTTTGGACAGTCCTAACCAAGTAAAGAGTAAATGTTACTCCTGAAAACACATTTGTAAAGATCAACCGTGTTGACTAGCGTGCAGATCACGTCACTGAAAGTTCAAACAATCCGAAGCGTGAAACACGTGCAACTCACGTGAGAAAAAGTTCACACAATCTGAAACCATCGAGCATAACGTTACTCCCAAAAATACATTGAGAAGTTCGGACAGTCCAAACTTATTGACAGTAACAACGTTACTCCCAAAATGCACCGAGACAAGCTCAGATATTGTGTATCGGGGTGTATCGGTGTCAGATCAAAGCATTCATTGTAAAAGTTCACTTTTATTTCAATTGCCAATGTATTCAGCACACATAGGTCTCACAATATCCCCCTTGATGAATGCATTGGCAACACCACTTAGAATCCGAACATTGGCTCATTCACATGAAAAGTTTTGAAAACAATTTCTCCCCCTGTTTGAAAATAAAAAATTAAATGAGAAAGAAATTTCAAAAATAAATTCTACTCCAGAGAAGAACGTGTAAAAACTCGTGAACGTGCAATGTGTGACATATTTCTCTCTCTTTGAGAATGTATTTAGCAAGGTTCAAATGGAAATTTCAATTGTTCTAAGCATATTGTAACATATACATATAAAACAAAGCTCATCCAAGTCACACTATCAAGTAACTTACAGTATCACATCAATGAGATAAACAAAGTAGTGTAAGCCATGCTAGAGATCAAGTGTAATTTTTCAATTAAGCAAGTCATGACCTCACAAACCTAACTATTTAAAAATCTGAAAGCATGACACATGCTGCTGCATTTTTATTATGTAGGATCTAAGAGCACATAAAAAGCTACAAGAGGAGTGATGAATGGTAGATTAAAACTTTTTCAGCCGAAGCAACAAAAACCATTCAGAAGAAAATCAATCTGATAGAGAAATCGTGTGTGAGAGTGTTTCTAACGTATTAAAAATTTGACAAATCAGTGTAGATCGTATATAATCAAGTCGTGAATACATGACAACAAGAATCACGAGAAAACGTCGAGTAAAACTCAAATTATGACCAAAACCGTGAGCAAAGGTAAATCCTTTCTAACAGAGAGCAAATAGATCTACTACGCTGCAAAGAAACTCGTGTAACACAAAAATCATAAATCTAATTACTGTGAAATTTTCACAGATGATAAATAATTAAGTTGTGAAGACAACACAAAAAGAATCACGCTAATTGGATTTGTAAAACGCGATTTATGATCAAAACACCGAATAAAGGTCGAGCAGCACAGAAACTCGACGAGAAAAACTTGACGAAAACAAGTCGGACGAACAAGGCACA